>JASCZW010005717.1:0-157600 GCA_034211315.2 Aedes japonicus
AGAATAAATCTTCCAAAGACATCATATGTATAAAAATAATGGTTTTTCGAATGATCGATACTTGTCACAAAAATTTGGCTATTCGTGCCATAGTGCGGTGGATCGATCGGTGGCAGGAGTAATCGTATGGGAACATAAAGTCATTTATTTAATGCACGCGTTAGTACAAATATCCGTCTACCCGTTACTGCTTTCAACTTACCAGCGTGTTTTAGGATTCAAGAGAAATCAACGTTTGAAGTCATTGTTTACATTTGGTTTTTAGGCCCTAGTAACTAACTTAGGCCCTAACTTAGCTCTATTAGTGTGAAATATTTTACTCTTGGCTGAAATATGTCAAAGTGTTCAGTGTTTTCAATGTATCCAGATTTTCGCGGATACTAACCTCAAGGCATCTTCAACAGTGGTCTGGTTTTGATTTATTTTTTTAAACCGAACACAAAAAATCGCTGCACCGGTGTTGTAATTTTGTTTTCATACCGGATCTGTTATGCATCTCTTTAACTCTGGTATGTGTTTTGATCTATTCTTGCAGCAATTTGGAACAAGAAATAACCGTGTAGTGTTTCACACGCTACTTGACAATTCCAATTAGTGCTTAAAATTTCTGCTTTTCCTAAGCAAAAACTCAACTTATGTGGCCGTGTTTGGAGCGAATTATGCTGGCGCCACACAGAAAGTGGAGTTGCTTGCTTGAATGCTGATTGATTATTTCACCTCACAATTATGTGCTCTCAGGTATTGTTTTGGTCATATCTCCATGAAGGATTATTCAATCATAATGAAATTTTGACCAGTTATTTGGAGTTTTCATAGCTTTGATTTGGCACCAATCGGAGACTAAACTGTTTGATTACTATTATAATAGGCCGTCAAGTACTGTTTCGTTCATATCTTCGTAACGAAATGTCCGAATGAAAAAAATCAATGGCGTTCTATGGGAATGTTGTAGCTTTCATTTGCTGTGAACAGAACTGAAATCGGCTCTCAAATGGCTGAGAAACCGATGCGACATTATTTGTAACGTACACACACACATACACACATACACACACATACACATACATACACACAGACATGTGCTCAGTTCGTCGAGCTGAGTCGAGATGGTATGTGACACTCGGCCCTGTGGGCCTCGGATAAAAAGTCGAGTTTTCAAGCGATCTTAATACCCTTCTATTGATGTAAGAAGGGTAAAAAGCAATTATTTCTTGTGCTTAGTAAGTGAAAATTTCCCATCGATATCAAAAAGTAAAATTTTTGATGGTTTTCGAAAATGGGCCATAACTTTTTTATTTATGACTATATATAATCAGTTTCTTGCGCAAAGTTGGAGCCTATTAGTTTTTCTTTCAAAAATGTCTTTGAATCCGCGAAAAAATAAAATTATACCTGTTACGAGCAAAAAACGGATCGTGTTCCATCTTACAAGCCTTTCCTATACAGATTAATTTAAGAGAGGATACATTCTACTATGGCAGTTTAGATAAGCTTTAAGGGAGAAATCGAAAATAGATAGCATCCGAATTTCTCGGAGGAAAAGTTCGAAATATCTTTGATTTTTTCAGGGATCATTTTTAAATATTATATTATTCAAATCCATGTTCTACAGCATTCAGACAATCCTATGCACTTCTTGGCAGTTACACAAATTGGTCAGAACTTGCATAAGCTTCTAGAAACTAAAAATCTCTCAACGTTTCTGGAAACTTGGTTGAACTTTCAAAAAGTTTGCTGATCATCCATGGAATAGGAACAGCTTCTGGAAATTACCGGGTCTATGAAAAACAGATTGCGTGACGGCTCTTCATTGTAACCCTCTAGCCCCCATGACAACTTGAAGTAAGTGAAATAAAAAGCCCTACAGTTGCTTCGGTTGTCGAGGCACTTCAACGTTACAACAATGAAGCAAATGTCGGTCGCACACACCTACATGGCTTCGTTTATTTCATAAAACGCATGGTGACTTGATGAAAGGGAGATGAGAGTGTGATGACGAGTGAAAATAATAATAGAACACTTGACAGCGGAATAGCAACAGTGGCAAATCAATGAGGTCTATACAGGTGGAGAAGATCGTGAGATGATGCACAGCACTAAAAGGATGCGGAAAACAACTTAACTTGCTTTGTTATCATTCGCTTGTTTTTGGAGTTTTACGTCACTCCCCGGAATCACGGATTGTTTACACATTTTTCTTTAATAATACCGACAAACACCCTGCTCTTCGCCACCTGTATGGACCTCATTGGTGTCAAATGGTGTAGCGGCGTTCTGTGTCATTATCTCACCTATATTGCGAAGTTGTTGACGGTTGAACAAAAACCCAACGGTTGCTGCGACTGTCGAGGCAGTAAGCACACAGCGACAACCGCGTGCACACACTTGCATAGATTTGTTTATACCATAAAAAGCTTTGTGTATCATGATGAGCAAAACTGCCTTTTCTGAATCATGCGGATTTCTCAAGATATGATTGAAAAAACTGTTTTCTGAAGTTCTAGGAAGTTTTCTGAAGTTCTGGGAAGTTTTCTGAACGGCTGAGATGTACGCTGAGCTTTTGGAAGGTTTCCAGATCTTTGTGGACGTTTCCTGAAGTTCTGAATAGTTTTTTGAATAACCTACCTCTCTTGAACTTCTACAGGTTCCCTGCACTTTGAGAAGTTCTAAAAATTTCTGGAAAGTTCTCATAAACTTCTGACAAACTTTTGAAAAGCAGCATGAATTTCTGTAAAGTTCTCTGAACTAATAGGATGTTCTCTAATTTTCTGGAAAATTCCTTGAAATTTTGACAAGTTCCCTGAAATTCGGAGTCCCGGAACGGCTTCTGATGACCGAAATGGAAATCACGGTCGATGTTGGGACGTTTTTCAGGACGTGGCCCTCTACGTTTCGGCTCTTGTATTTCCACTGCCAAATTAAAAATCAGCATTATCTAATATGGGATTGTGCATTAATTATGTCACGCAAAAAGTGACTTTTTATACCCCCCTTTGTCGCTTTTTTGTATGGAATGGATGCATTCACGCACTCACTTTTAACGAAACGGAAGAACAAGTATTCCTCGTAGTCTGCTAACGACGCATGACTGGCAGTAAACATTATTTGGTCAAACCAATCCAAAAAGTTTCCAAAAATCTGCGATCTCTGAAAAAAAAAACTTCTAATCTCTGATGTTGAATGATTGACAGAATGGCAGGTGTTGGTGGGTTTAACAACAAGAAATACAACACCGATGCGGGATATGCAAAGTTGTCAATTCAACCTGGTTCTAATCAAGTTTTGCTGATGTAAATCAAGTATAATGTTGTTCCAAAAATAGACCACTGCTAGAGATGCCCTTTTGCATGCAAGTTGATTCTAATGCTGAGAAAATCCTAATGCGTGATGATAAGGTAAATGTAAGGGCATTTGGGTTCGGAGGAAAAATTTAAAAATAACGTGAACAGTTTGCGGGATGGGAAGGGGTTGGTAAGTGTCCACGATCCATACATTCTATTGAAAAAATATATGAATGATTGTCCACGCAGGGGGAGAGGGTGGCAGAAATCGGTCAAATCCAGTCCACGTGGTATGTGGATAGCCTTTAATTTAACCTTAGTATACTGGTTCCATTCAATATTGTAACAAGTTGTTGACATTCGGAGGAAAGGCCGAATTTTACCGAATTATTTTATGTGATGCCATTTTATCGTGGACAACCTTTACTACAACCTATCTCTCGATGCTCTGAATGTGATTATAATGGTAATTTATGAGGATGTTGCTTGATTCGCAGTACTATCGGACGACCTTTTTCTTGTGAGGATACAAGCACATAAGCGACGCACACTTAGATCCCCATAAATATTTCGCGTGGCCTTCTTGGTCCGAGCTCAAAAAAGAACAAAGAACGTAGAAAAAGGGACAACCCGGATAATTTATTTATACCGACGTCCATTTTCGACTGGACTAGCTTTCGTCGGAGCCAAGACGGTGGGGCATTCTTTAGGATTGGGTTTGCCATGCGATGACAGTTTAGCCCGGAGGGTAGGTGACGAAATCATTTTATTATTCTACACGCTTGATTTGAGGTGATGATTGCAGAATAAAATTGAATTTCGGATTCGCGACGGCGAAGAAGCGAAACAGATAAATAAAGCTCTGCTCAGCGTTCATGTCGGAGGCTTTCCGATCGTCGTGCGCTGGACTAAATCTTCTTCTTCCTCGGATTCATTACGTCCCAACTGGAACGTTAAGCTAATCATAGATCTAGACTTGTTCGAGTATTCTGAGCCGGATTGGATTGGAAATCAAACTCAAACTCGAAATTGAGCCTCCATCTTCTGAACTGGACGGCCCTGGACAACGCACCTGAATTTGATTTATACGATTATCCTCTTTCCGCTTCGTTGGGCTGGAAATAATGTCAAGTCTTCTCCGATGGTGACCTAATGAGAATCGTTTCGTTTTCCGATATGGCAATAACAACAACCATAATAATTTACAGGACTGTTTATCCACCATCGATTTTGCCTTTTCACATCTAACACTGCAGAGCAGGGAGGGAAACAGCAGCGTGGAAGTCGATAAATTTATCCTAAATCCACCTACCACGCAGACTTACGACATTGGAACAGGGAGCGAACGGAACTTCCCAGTGAAAGGTGTGCCGTTCCGAGTCGGTGCCATTAGCCGGATAATCCGGCCTCTGATAGGCGTTCACCGTGAAATTGAAATGTTGAGATTATAAGAAGCGGCTTACCCAGCGTCATCTGGGTTACAACAACAATCATAGTGGTAGAAACGGTAAATACGAACAGACAGGGGCACGAAATAAAACTTTCTCCCGTGACAGTAGGCGGCGGAAACCGCACTTTCCTCGCAAACAATCGCCTAATTAATTACGACGAACAACGACCATGACGACGACGACGGCTATGATGGGACATGCACGGGAAAAAATCTACACCTAATATTCATGTGTTCACAGAACAGTTTTTGACAGTACCCTCTGCGAAACACATGTGAAGTTTATGTGCCAAAGTATGTCTCACCTCGCATTTTAGAAATGATCATTGTTTTTTTTATCAGTGTAGGCAAACAAACGTTTAAAGCCTTTAAGTGTTCTGCAAGCAATCTGCCCGCCCGTTTCCGTTGGAACTGACACGACGAAAAAAGGTGGAAAACGGGAAGCGGAAAGTGTTTCGGAAATGGTTTCGCCATGGTTCCGCTTTGAGAGTAGCGAAATTGCTGCCCACGAAGACGGGTGCTTAATCACACTGCTAATTCCCCGGCAGCTGCCACCGCATTATAGTTGATGAATCAGGGAGAAAGATTCGGCTTATTGCAAGATAAAACAATGGATGTTTTGTGGACACAATATCGAATGAATTTCGAAGGGTGGAATTGTGTTTATACCTAAAGAAAATATGTATTTTCAAATAAATTTATAAGTTTACTTTATATAAATGAAAATCAACATACATTAGGCTTGTTTGCGACAAAATCTAGACACCTCTAAATTCGTATATCTCTGGAAATACATTACACAGAAAAAAATCTTGTAGTAAAAACTACAATTTTACCCGACTACACCTATCTTAAAAACTACCATGAAATTTCAGTCAAATTTACTATGTTTATGGTAAAACCTTCAAAGTTTGTGGTATATTTGACAGACCTCATATTGATAGCAATCGCACCATGGTTGATCTAAACGCATTCAGGGTAAAATCAAACGCATTTATAGCTAGGTGGAAATTGTTGGTGTTTGCTCTTAATTTAACCCACGAAATGGTAGTTTTTACTGCGGGTTTTTTGCGTGTATCGATGCGTGAAATATTTCGCAGACTGATGAACGTATGTCTGTTAATTATGTAAAATCAAATTTTTGTGATGCTACAAGCGCTTAGATCGAAGATGGCGTCGAAAGAAGAGCAAGTGCGAAAAGCAATTGTGTGCGGTAGCAATGAAAATGCGGATCTGTCAGTAAGAAAACTTGCAAAAAACTTGGTTTTCCTGCATGAACTGTCTACAACGTTCTTAAATCTCTTGATACACGTTCGGATGGAGCGGATGGAGTCCATGTTGTACCGAAAGAGGCAAATCCACCTGGTTGCCCGAAGTTGCGACCAATCGAGCTGCATTGGGCTCTCGTGAAGAGAAAACTATCTCAATATAAACAACAAGTAGAAAAAATTTGAAAAACTTGGATAAAAGCAGCTCAATTGGTTGCAGAAAAGTCTCCGCAGACCTTTATGGCTGGAGAAAACTCCAAAGCTCGTAGTTTCTCCATACAGCTTAATTAAATAACTGTAATTAGATTTAAGATGACTAATAATGCACAATTAAATTAATAAAAAATTCATCTTCGATTGAGCTACCAGCAAATTTGTTTAATTTCAAATTTCATCTGTCCAGATTTTGTCACGAACAAACTTTTTGGCCGAACTCACGTGAGTTTTAATATTTACTTCTCATTTTTGAAGAATGCTCGGACTTTTCTTTTGATACCTCCTACTAGATTCTGCACAAGTGTCTCCGTAACTTTTCGTTGTGCTGCAGAACAAATGTTCTTGAAGCAGTCAACAGAGCTTGTTTCTCGTCTGCCTTTCTTAAGATTCCGCTAAATTATTGCCCAGTATCTTTTGATAGCAGTTCAAGGCAGTTTGAGGGATATTGGCATTTTTCGACAAAATTGACTTTTTCCTTATCGATCCAACTCACAATTGTTCCTGACTCACAGAAGCGTAGGGAGCAGATGCTAGATTTTAAAACAATGAAGGATCCGTATGCTTTCGGTAGATGGGTAAGAGCCATTTTTTGATGCATTATTTTCTGTTATTTTCACGGTTGATTGTGCTCGTTGTTAAATATGAAGAACTTTTCAAGCCACAGGAGCAAATGGCTTGCCACACCAAAACCTTTTTCCCATTCTTTGGGTTCGGATGTATCGGCACTGCCTAGCGTTGAAAAATTGCGGCTCGGAAGTGTACTTGTATCCAATTTGACGAACGTTTCGTCTTCCATCCAAATGCACTGATTTGGCTTTTGGAGAAGAATGTCATACAAGTTCCAAAGCCGTATTTTCGAAGAAGTTTTCTGTGACTCCGTCCTTTTGAGTTGTTTCTGCTTCTTGTAGGTTCTGATATTGTTACCGCCCAAACACAATGATAACGGAAACGGGACGGAAAACGGCAATTTTGACAGTTGCTGAAAATGACTTCAATATGTCCAATAAGAATCCGCATGGACCTAGCTTGTTTTCTGTTTGACAAGCAGGAATATTCAAATCGGGCTTTGCCGTTTTCCGTTGCCGTTATCATTGTGTTTGGGCCATAACGCCTTTTGATAAAGCCTGTCCACGTTAAATTTCAGACACCAAAATAGCAGCAAAATAAATTTGCACATAGTTCAACAAAACCGATTGTTTATTACACAATAATATAGCTATATCTACATTAGAAACAGTTGATTAAGATGTTAATCCTTCTTTCTGTAAAATTTGTAGCTGTTCGTTTGTCCCGGAAAGTTCAGTGGCAAGAGACCCCTCGAACTGGGGCTCAGGGTCGGATTACTACTCGATAATCCCAAGGGGCTTCGCGAACAAGGTGTGCTGCGTACGGTCACCCGACTAAGATTGTTTTGGGCAGTATTAAAAAATGTGGGTCAAGGGGGAAACTACGGTTTTCATTTAACAATTGAAAGTAACTGGTTTGGTTCTGTAAGTTTGTTTTGTATGTTTGAGCTGACAGTGTGGGGTTGAGTTATTGTAGAGTTTTCTTCGGAGCGTACCGCTGCTCTTGATGATCTCGTTCTCATGCGAGCGCTTGCTGCTGCTGTTTACGATGAATGCTGGCTGGTGGTTTTTGAAGACGATGGAGAATGCTGGCTGATTAGAGGAATTCGACGTTTGTACATGTCGAACAATCGAATCAATCTACGGCGTCTTCCCTCATTGACGGCGATTGACACGATCCAAAACGATACCGGAAAGATCGTGCCAAGAGAGGAATGCTCCTTGTTGAGTAGACATGTTCACCGAGCAACAGTACCTCCTTAACGATTATGGCCGATTAGGCCAGAGGTCGAAACTAACCTTTACTATTAAATGCAGCAAACCCTTAGGTTACGGCACCGTATCGTGTGCGTCGGTACCATACAAGATGGCGACTTTTAGTATGGAATAAAAGGTCCTGTGAGGGTACCAGGAGGTATTAGAAGAGCTAATCTCTTTACCTAGCAATTAGAAACTACGTAGATTAAGTATACCTGATGAATCCGTATTTTTATCCCTTGTTGGATGGAAACCACCCACTAAGTTAAGCTAATTATAAGTTAGAACTCTTCAAAGATTGAGCTGATGCATACGAACACCTGTAACTTAATGAGCCCATTGCACAAAAGTTCAACTCAGTGGACGCAGTGGTTCTACGCCCCAACAAAAAAAAACTAATTAGCAATTGCGCATTTCTTCAGTTTCCTAACCCAACTTTCCATCATGGTATAGTTTAAAAGTGGTGGGAGGTCGGAGGTGGAGGAGGTTTGAGGCGTTTTCTATCGCCACCTTTGCGTATCATGCTCTCTTCGCCTGCTAGCCTACTTTTCATTTCGTACTCACTGTCTTGCATGCAAGATCATATACTTCACCCAATATGTTCATACAATATTCTAATTTACCCTAACCTACACACTTAGATTTATTTACAGAAATCTGTAAAGTTTTACCGAATTCTCAACAGCTGAACGTTCGGTAATCCGATTTTACGGGTTTCTTTAAAATTTTACAGATATCTGTAAAAAATTTACCGAATTTCGGTAAAATTTTACCGAAATCCGTAAAATCTGATTACCGAACGTTCAGCTGTTGAGAATTCCGTAAAACTTTACAGATTTCTGTAAAAAAATCTGAGTGTGTATCAATATCCTTATTTACAATTTTTGGTTTACATTTTACTAACATATACTAACTCTAATCTACCCCTAGGTTTTATTCGCTTAGCTCTAGAAACGGGACTGTACAAAATAAAAGCACAAAAACATTATAATAAACCAGCTGAACCCGGTGCGAGCTCTGCTACGCTTGCAACTGAATGAATGAAAATTAAATAGAACTGGAACGTTTATGGTTGTTTTTCGGAATAAGTTTTTTTTTTTTCTCCACTAAGCAGGAGTTCAAACTTCTATCAGAACATGCTTCTTACCTGAGAAATACACGTTTTGTGTTTAAGTAATCTGGATAATTCTCATGTTTATTTGAAATTTGTGAGTTATGCAGAAATTCGCGTTTCATTAGTATGATAACCCCTCCCTTAAAGAGAAGGAGGGGTCTCCAACTACCAAAGAAACATTTATTGCTTCCAAAACCCCCCACAAATTTGGTTCCATTTGCTTGATTAGTTCTCGAGTTGTGCAGAAATTGGTGATGTTAATTTTCATGAAAATGACCCCCCCCCCACCTCACCATTTTCAGAAGGGGGAAGAGTCTTAAACCACCATGGCTACATTCTTTCCTTCAAAATGCCCCACATGCCAATTGTTTGCATTTGCTCGATTAAGGAGTGTATCGAAAAGTAGTTATAAACTTCCAAATAATAAAATAGGCATGAAAACATGGTTAAAATTAACATACTATTTCAGTTTATTATAGCTTAACATGTTTACAAAAGATCCAAACGGAAAAACTAGTCATCATGTTCATTTCTGTAGAATGCCCGTTACCTTTGATTTGACACCTGCCATCAAATTCTGCACAGTGACCTTTGTGCACTTCCTGGATGCCGCTGCCCAATTTTTCTTAAAATCGGTCATGTTTTTGGGACACTGTACCATCCTTCTTAAATATACGCTTGACTATTGCCCAATAGCGTTCGATCGGTCGCAACTGGGGACAGTTTGGTGGGTTGATGTCTTTTTCTACGAACTTGATGTTATTCTCCGTCAGCCACTGTAGAGTGGATTTGGCGTAATGTGCCGATGCCAAATCTGGCCAGAAGAGAGGAGGGGACTGGTGCTTTCTATACAATGGTAGCAACCTGTTCTTCAAACATTCCTTTGATAAATCTCAGCATTTATAGTTCCTTTTGTATAGAAAATTGAAGAACGCAAGCCGCATGTGCAAATAGCTTGCCAAATGAGCACCTTCTGACCGAATTTCTCCATCGCAACAGTCGTATCTGCGGTTGGCACACGTTCCCCAACAGATTTAGTATAAAACTGCGGCCCCGGTAGCGTTCTTGAATCTTCTTTAACGTATGTTTCGTCATCCATCAAAATGCACTGGTCGACATTGTCCAAAATGCAGCTGTACAGCTTTCGAGCCCTGGTTTTGGCACGAGACTTTTGTTCGGAGTTTGTTTGGGCACTTTCTGCTTTTGTACGTCTTCAAGTCATTCCTGCGCTTGATTCGTTGAATCATTCCGATGCTGGTCCGAACTTCTTGGCTAGATCGCGAGTAGAGGCAGATTTGTTCCGTTGAATATAATCCACAACTTTTTGGTCCAAATCGGGGTTGCTGGAGCCGGGTTTCCGGCCACTTCTTGGTAAATCCTTGAGGAAGCACTCCTTACCAAACTTTTCGATGATGCGTTTTACACTTGCCGGGTGAACATTTACTCTTTTCGCAATCTGGTTGTAAGTAACACCCTTTTCGGTGCACCAAGTGTGCAGAATTTTCTTTTAGTCTCAAATTCAATTCGCGACATTTTCAATACAACTTTATCAACGGAAATGAATGAACCGAATAATCATTTTTGACATGTAAACAAAGCAAATGGCGCTTACACGCTAAAAATATATACAGTAGTTTATGCGTAATAACGCATCGAATGTTTATAACTACTTTTCGATACACTCCTTAGTTCTCGAGTTATACAGAAATTCGCGTTTCATTAGTATGAGACCTCCTCCCCCTTTAAGAGCGGAAGGGTTTTTGCCTTCAAAATCCTCCACATGCCAAAATTGGTTCCGTTAGCATGATTAGTTCTCGAGTTATGTAGAAACTTGTGTTCCATTTGTATGGGACCCCCTACTCATAAAAGAAGGGTTTCAAATCGCCATAGGAACATTTCTCGCATTCAAGAACCTCCACATGAAATTTTTTTGCCTTGCTACATGAATTCTGGAGTTCTGCAAAAATTTCAGTTTCATTTGTATTTGAACCCCCCTCTTCCAGAGAGGGGCGGGATCTCGAACCACCGTAGAAACATTTTTGCCTCGAGAAAACCCCTCATGCCAAATTTGGTTCCATTTGCCTGATTAGGTCTTGAAGTTATGCAGAAACTTCTGTATCATTTTGTACGAGACCTTCCCCTTCTAGAAGCGGGTGGGGTCTCAAACTACCATAGAAATATTGCTTACCTCCAAAAACTCCCATATGCTAAATTTGATTTCTATTGCTTGATTGGTTTTCGAGTTATGCAGAAATATATGGTTCATCTGTATGGGAGCCCACGCCCTTCCATAAAAGGGAGGTGTCTTGAACTATTATGCGAACCTTCTCCGGTCCCAGAAACCCATCCATACAAAATTTAACGCCGATTGGTTCAGTAGTTTTCGATTCTATAAAGGTTCAGACAGACAGACAGAAATCCATTGTTATATAAATAGATTTGTGAGTACACATTTTTGAACGTTCTGTGGTACACCCACCACTTAGGGGTTTCCGAACGGTATCCTCGAGACACGCCCGCCGTGACGATTCTCCAGTTTCTTTGAAACCATCGGTAATATTTGCTTTCTTCTTAGTTTCAAGAGAGTTTCCGCTTAACTACAGCCCAGTACTTCTCTATTGGGCGAAGTTCTGGACAGTTGTGGTGGATTGGCTGTTTTTGGCACGTACATACTTGACCTCTTGTACCTAATACCATTCCAGGACGGATTTCGCATAGTGGCAAGAGGCGAAATCAAGCCAAAACAGAGCTGAAGAGTCGTGGCTTCTATCAAACGGTGGCAATCGCTTTTGCAGACATTCTTTCTCGTACACATCCTCATTGATAGTGCCGGTAGAGACGAAACTTTCAGATTTTCGACCACAGCTACATGTAGCCTTCCAAATCAGAGCCATTTTACTGAATGTAACAAAAATATAGCCATGTTGTACCACGAAATAAAGTGGCGAGTGCTAGCTGTCACATGACTGAAACTTTTCAGCAATCCGTGAAATAATTCAAAATCTACACTATAAGAAAAGTGCCCAAAATTTAACGTGGACAAGCTTTAAATGTTGAATCAACTTTTGTTATGGATATTTTCATCATGACCAAGACGGCTTGAAATCACTTTTCCCAATAATAGTAAATGTTACTATCGAACAGAACCATAAATGCTTTCAGCAAGATGATACGAGTATGTCATAAAATATCACATCTATTAAAGTATAAATTTTTATTAAAAACTCTGCGCAACAATAGTTTTTTGACAGCTTCTAACTGAACCAAACACAGACACTTCCATCATCCCAGTCTACCCAGTCACAAAATGTGCCTGCCTTTTTTAACCGAATCTCCAATCTCACGACTCAGAATTCCCTCCTCACCCGTCAAACCTTCTCATCATGAGCCACTTCTTTTCGGAATAGCCTCCAAGGGCCTCAGCTTTCCCTCTAATCCCAGTTGATTTCGCTCTTGCCGAATTGAGACACTGTTCATCTAATCCCGTCCGTATTTTGGAAGCTCTCTAGACCTGTCATTTCCCCTTCGCCCTTCTTCCGTTCACCAGTCCACCAGACGTTTGCCCGAGATAGGGAGAACTCAACACTTGATTGAAGAAAATAAAAGGAAAAGTTACAACAAAGTCCGCCGTGTCTTGTTACTGTCAGGTTTTATAAATTTCACATGCATAAACACCTTGCTTCTGATGAGAATTATGGTGATGACTATTGCTCACGGATGGAGACTAGGGTGGCAACAGAATGTTTGGGGACATGGCAATCTGATCGAGCCGGAATTTTACACCGAGAATTTTTCTTTTTCTCTTTTTACGCAAGAAAATTTCATTTCAAAAACGCCCGCGGCATTTGATTCACTTTCGTCAAGTATTGACAAATCAAAAACATCGACTTGAATTAGCGGGATGTTTTTGATTTGTCGATTTGCCAATCCCAACCATATTTTGTAGAAACATTTGTTTTTTTCATTTGGGCCTCAAAGTCCCATTCATACAGAAACAAGCCCACCCTAATGAACAGAAAACGAACGAACGACGAGAAAACAAAGCACGTTTTCCGGGCGTCCCTCTCGGGGAAAAGAGAACGACAGCCGGGCGAACTGGAGTCTTTCTCAGGAACAGAAAAAAAAAACGTACCTAACCTTACCTTTTCATGCGAATTTCAGAGGTGAATCTTTTCTTCTCGATACGAGTTGCGAACCTTGCGAAGCTCTCCGGCGGACGTGCGATATTAGGGTAATTATATTTCACAGCCAGATGTTGAGTAGTAGACGAGAAAGAAAAAAGAAGAAAACAAAGTCAAAAAGTTCGCTGTAACACAACACGACGGCGGGCGAAGCGTTCTATCTTTAGCGGAAGGCGTTGGACACGATGGCACTTGGCTCGGAAGAAAACATCGCTCTTGAACCATCAGCGATGGCGTGGCTTGATGGAATCGACAGCGAGGAGCCATGGGAGTGTCGGATAAAGAGGGAACAATTTATAAAATTCATCTCAAATTAGAGAAGATAGAACTCGAGTAGCATTTGAGCAATAATAGCTCTTGAGTTGCTTTATTCCGAGCGAAGGAGGCGGACCTCCTGAAGAGCGTTGAAATAAAATGCTTCCCAGCACTGATCGTTCGCTGTCAAGTAGGCGTGGGCGTTGTTGTTGATTGGCTGCATCATGATGTTGTTTTTTTTTACAGAATGTGGCTTTAGCTTGAGCTTAGATAACAGCACATTTTGAAGTTGTTGCTGACCGGACCTAGCAAAATTGCACGAACATAGATCTCCTGGGTTTTGCAAACCATTCAATAGGAGCACGTGTCGATGGTTATTTACTTCAAATGGTCATTAACGGCGCTGGCCACGTCCTCACGATTCATCAGGGAGAGGGGAGGATAGTAGCACCGATGCCATTTTGTATACACCCTTTAACTGAATCACATATAGGGAGCGGAACCTATGCTCGCCATAGTACATATATTCATCACATTCTGCAGTCATCCAACTTCAAAAGTAAAAAGTTTTTTAATTTCTAAAAATAAATGGACGCAGTTACAAAGAATATATAATCCTGGCAAATAAAATTAAATCTTGAACATAATTAAAAATTAATTAAAAGCTACAAAAACGTTTCGGAGACTGAAATTTCGTAAAAATAATAAGCAGTCAGATTTTCAACACAATTTCTTACCTGTGCACTGAAAATTCGTCGTATTGATCTGTACTAGGGAAGATACTCGAGCCAGACTCCAAGTTTTCTCTTTAATTCCACTATATCCTCACACATTTTCGTTGCGTAATTGCACAAACCATAAAAATCACACTTCACTTATTACACTAACCACACGAGAATCTAGGAATACGTGATTAAATACTAGAAAACTATAATTTAAATACGCTTGCACCTATTCTGAACAGTGTTTACAATCGACGAAATTGCTGGAAGTTTCCAAACTATTTTATTATGACTCTTATTCGAATGAGATGAGTTTGGCAGTACACTGAAGTTTTTTTTTACGCGGTTTTTCAAAAAACGTCGTAAAAAAAGTCAACGAAATAAAAATTATATTTCATATTCATATTGAAAGCATATGGCCATAAAAATATATTGGTGGTGGAAAAACATGGTTCCAGTAACATTGGCCACCGGGAATCTGCTACAAATGGAAAGAGGTTGTTAATTCAATGTGTGAGCAAAGCAGTCCAGAGTAGTTATAGAAAGTTTTCGTCTTCAGAAAAATTTCTCAGTGTGTCATTCGTCGTCTTTTGACATTATCATATTAGTTCCACATCATTCCGCGGAGATGGCGCTGCAGTCTATCTTTTCTAAACTAAGCGCTAGAAAAATGCCGTCTTGGGCTAACTTTCTCAGTATTTTGTTGGTCGTCTTTTGATATCATCATATCTGTTGTCCTGCAATCATGATATTTTGAATTTTTTTTTATTTTAATAGTTCCACTTGTTAAATTTAAAAATACATGAAGTGCGGGTACCCACCAAATTCAAATGGTTGTCACTCCGGCAAATATTGGCCGATTTTAGTCTTGTTTTCACCGTTAGGTTCAGAAACTCATTTGCTTTACTCATTTGCTCATTTGCTTTAAATTAACAGCAACGTCCATTTGGATTCATCTGGTTCCCGTAAATCCGGGTTTCCGGGGCAGAGGTTCGGTACGGAGACACTATTCGGGAATATCAAGTGAATTTCTGGAAAAGACTGTCAAAACCTTTGGAATAATTCCTTAAAATACCTTTCTATTCCATATAGCTCAATAAAGGGTGTCCACGATGAAATTTCCACACACAAAATTGATTCGCAAAATTTGAGTTTTCATCTGATTGCCATCAAATTTTCAGGGATTGAGAAATAACTATTAAACTTCATTTTACCATTTTACTCGTATTTTATTTACCGTCCATACGCAAATGCCCGCACCTTGGCCTTAACCCCGGCCATAAGATTCTGCACAACCTGTGAATCAACCGTTTTTTGCATGTAAACCCATACTTTCTTCAGTTCCTCGATTGTCTTCACTACCTTAGGTCGTTTAAGAAGGTGCTGCTTCATAATCGCCCAGTACTTCTCGATGGGGTGGAGCTCCGGAGTGTTGGGAGGGTTGAACATTTTCGGCACGAAATTGACCTTATTGTCCGCATACCACTTCAGCACGTCCTTGGAGTAGTGGCATGAGGCCAAATCCGGCCAGAAGATTGTTGGGACGTTGTGGGCCTTCAGGAGAGGAAGCAGCCGCTTCTGGAGGCACTCTTTTATGTACACCTGTCCGTTCATCGTGTCCTGGGTCACGAAATGTGCACTCCGCTTCCCGCACGTGCAGATGGCTTGCCAAACCAGGAATTTCTTCGCAAATTTGGACATCTTCTGAGTGCGGACATGCTCCGGAACGCTGAACTTATCCTTGGCCGTGAAAAACAGGTTGCCGGGATCTGTTTGAAGTCGGCCTTCACATATGTTTCGTCGTCCATGATGCAGCATTCAACTTTCGTCAGCATGTTGAGGTACAACTTCCTGGCACGGGTTTTGGCGGACTTGTTCTGCTTCTCGTCGCAATTACGGGCCTTTTGTACCTTGAACGTTCGAAGCCCAGCCTTAGTTTTGGCCTTCTGGACAAAACTTCGGCTTAGGTGCAGCTTCTTAGCCACATCCCGAACGGAGGCGTTCGGATTTCGGTTGAAGGCCCCAACTACGCGGTTGTGATTTTTGGTGTTGTACGGAATACTTTTTCCTTCACTTCTGGGCTTCCGATCGGTGGTCAACCGTTCCTCGAACCGCTTAATCACTCGCGACACCGTGGAATTCGCGATTCCCACGTTTTAGCGATGGAACGATGCGAGATCCTTGTTCTCGTGATGAATGCGCAAGATTTTATCACGCACGAGCTGTTCTTTCGACTCCATTTCCGCTAGTTTTGATCACAGGACTTGCAGGATGTGAATAATGCACTATGAACTAAATCCACCCAAATTTTCATTAAATTCTACCCAACGGTTAAAAAGTTAGAGCAATTTCATAGTGTGGCAATTTCATCGTGGACACCCTTTATGCCAATTTGTCCCCGGACCGGTTATTCCGGAACAGGTTCTCAGAAGGCCTAGAGTGGCCACGAACATATATAGAAGGAAACCCCAGCAATATGGGTATCAACATTCATGAAATTTCTTCAGTAAGATATCTGTCAACATTTTGTGGCCATTTGACGACGTGTTCTCAGACCGGTTATTCCGGAATAGGATCCGGTGGGCCTTCGAGTGGCCATAAACATTTTCAAAATAAAACCTCGGCAATATGGGTATCAACATTCATGAATTTTCTTCAGTAGGATATTTGTCCACAAACCAGTTTTCCGGAACAGGTATTCGTGGGGCCTCGAATGGCCGTGAACAAATTTTGATGGAAACCTAGATTGGGTATCAATTTATAAATTTCGTCGAGATATTCTCAACGTCTTGGGCTTGAGATTGTCTTCGAAGCTTCAGTGGCCATGACATGAAACCTTGGCAATGTCTGCATGGAAACTGTACTACACTGAAAATTAATTTAAGTTTATATTACGAAATCGAAGGTAGAACTAACAAATCTATTCGTTGTTTTCTGCAACGAAATTGATTTATGCTTATTATCTGAGATACATTCGTAATTAATGGCACACACGCAACTGGCAAAAGCACGAAGCTTTTGTAGACACAGAAAGAAAATTCGTAAATTGTACGTAAGCAATACAAAAAGCTACGAAAATTTGGTCACAAATTAAATAGAAACGGGTATCTGGTGGTTACATGAAAGACTGACAGATCTACTTTATCGACTCAAAATGCAATTGACAAAAATAGCAACCACGTGGTGTTGTGCAGAGTCTTTTTAATGTTTCTGACATGGGATTCGAACCTGAATATTTTGAAAGTGCTGATATTGAATCCGTGGTTGATCTCACTAGGCCATGCTGACTCGTGAGAACAAGCTTGATTAATGAGCATGAAGTTATAGCTCTTGACTTCGTTCAAAATTTTATTTTGGGATAGATAAAATATTCCCGCCCATATCAGCAGCCCCACCATCATGCATGAGTACGGTATATAAAAGAAACAGCGATTGGCTGGTATTCACGAAATTCATTTCGTGCATTTCACACAAAGGTGTAATGATAGCATTTCACCAGATAAAAAGCATTATGAATGTTTCATACAATATACGAGACATTGGTTCTATGTACAAAATCCATGTTTACGAAACGCGTGAAAGCTATTTAACGAAAATAAATTTACAGTGTAGGATGACCGTTACGTTGATAAGTCGTCAGATGTCAATAAAACGTTGAGAATATCCTACTTAAGAAATTTCATAAATTTTGATACACATATTGCCAGAGCTTTCTTCTAAAAAATGTTTATGGCCAATCGAAACCATACGGAAACCTGTTTCGGAATGACCGGAATATCCTACTGAAAAAAAAAGTCATGAATTTTGATACTCATATTACCAGTGCTTCCTTCTGAATATGTGTATGGCCACTCAAGGCCTCACATGAACCTTTTCCGAAATAAGCATTCCAGGAACAAATAATCAAATGGCCTTAAAACGTTTACAAATATCCTACTGACGAAATTTAATGAATTTTGATACCCATATTGACAGATATCCTTCTGAATTTTTTATGGCAACTCAAAGCCCCACGGGATCCTGTTCCGGAATAATTAGTCCGGGGACACATCATTAAATGGTCACAAAACGTTGACAATATGAATCCAAGGCTTACTTGTCTGGTGAACTCAGGAACAAATGCTTGAGAAAATTTCAAGCAGTTCGATACACATATTGTTATGGTTTCATTGAAAAATGCCTATGATCAGCCACGGACCCTTGGGTAAACTCCTCCGGACTGGCCACTTGAAGTTGAAGGCCAAACAAGAAAAGTCAATCTGCTGAAGAAATTTTAAGAAGTTTGATTGCTGGATTGCTGGATTTCTACCAAAATCCACGATCAGTATCAGTACATCAGGACATGCCCGTGACAATCCAGATTTTCTAGAATTCAGAGTGTTCGAAATGGTCCATCGTGATAATATTATAGATAGAAGAAAAAATTCTCAATCCAAGGAGTTCAAATCTGTTGAAATCAGTTGAAAATTTCTGGAGATGTAGGCATTTTAGTTTTGTGGATACCCGGGTACCCTGTCGGCCTGTTAAGGGGTAAAAAAAAGTTGGAACCCCCATTCCTTCTTGCTCGAAAATTCTGTTTACCTCTGTAATCAATTTTGATCGTCATTCTCTTGGATCTGGCAGAGTTTCAACTTCCTACGATTAAAAATCATTGAAATATCGCGAATTGAAATCCAAAAAGATACCCGGGTAGCCTGTCGGACACACAACGGTTAAACAAAATTTCAACCTCATGTGCCTGTAATTACCCTGAGAATTAGGCAATACAAGGAAATTAATGTGAAAATAATGATCCTTTGATAAAGAAAATGACTAACGTGAACACTGTAACTAATACCAACTACTTGGGAAAGTCTATTCTATTTCTCAAAATGGTGTTTCCTAAGCGGGCCCTCCGCGTCCTATCTGTAATATACATGCTTGTCATGCCCGTCAGCCATGATCAGCTTGAGATATCACCAACTCTCTGCGTTGGCATTTCCTCCAAATACTGTGCTTCATAACTAGATTCATTTTTAAATTTAATGTGTTACGTAAACCATACTTTAAAATCCCACCCTCTTTCCCAACCATAATTTGTAATTCCTATTAACTTCGAGACGGCCGCGAGTAATCGGCGCTTTCCTCCTAACTTTAGTTTTAAGATAAATTATGTATAAAAATATGAAAATTTGGCTCTGTAAAGTTAATTCTATTGAGCCTGTACAAATAAATGATTACTAAAAAAAAATAACTAGATTCAATCACCAGCTCCAGGCAGGTCCAAAGCCGGTATGTAATTAAAACTCAAAATTTCGTATGATTTTTTACAAAGACAGCAAACAATTTATGTGGGATTTAAAAAAAAAAGTACATATAATAATTTGTAAACAACAATTTTGTTTGTTCTAAAAAGTATTGTTCAGAGGCTAAATTGGGAAATGTACAATCAACACCAACAATCAAATTTTTTTCACGTCTATTGTGACTTGACTGTTTTTACGTTGTTTTTTTTTTAAATAACGCGGAACGGACGAAAAATCGCTAGCGCTTAGTTTAGAAAAGATAGACTGCAGCGCCATCTCTGCGGCATGATGTGGAACTAATATGATAATGTCAAAAGACGACGAATGACACACTGAGAAATTATTCTGAAGACGAAAACTTTCTATAACTACTCTGGACTGCTTTGCTCACACATTGAATTAACAACCTCTTTCCATTTGTAGCAGGTTCCCGGTGGCCAATGTTACTGGAACCATGTTTTGCCACCACCAATACATTTTTATGACCATATCTTTTCAATATGAATATGAAATATAATTTTTATTTCCTTGACTTTTTAACGCGGTTTTTTTTACGTCGTTTTTTGAAATAACGCGGTTTTTTTACGCGGTACCATTACCGTCGTAAAAAAATCACCTTGTTTGTGGGAGTGCTATAAATCGCCCAAAGTTGAACTATTTTAATATTCCATATATTAAATAAATAATAACATACTTCCAATTGTAGATTTTTTCAATATTTACCCAGAAGTAAAATTCCACATTTACTAATATTTTTCCATCTCTGTTGAATTTGGCAGCACTGCTCACATACTGTATAGCATACACATCAACGCTAGTGTACGTGTTCAATCATTCACAGAGCATTCTATGCCCAACGTTATTGTGAGTCTTATTGCCAATATTCTCATGGAGGAATAACAAACAAACCCTTTCATTTTGTCTTGGTTATATGCATGCTACCCAACACACGTGAAGGGCTGTCAAATGATCTACTTCATTTTTGGGTGTAGTAGTGGAGATCGTTAACTTGTTTATATTTTTCTTGATTAAAATCAGTACGATTAACATATGTACACAGATAGGATTAATGTTTTTCGTGATATAATTAATATAGGAACATAGCAGTGGCAACTTTTCCGTATTAAATTGGAAGAAAATTATCAGAATCGAATGTTTTGTGTGTTGCTAAACGATTAACGGCAAGTGAACGAATAAATTGTGAATAACTTGTGTACTCAGTGTTCGGTATTCAGTGCATATTCACCGATTTTTGCAAACGAGTTTGGAATAACAGCTTAAATGTTTTGGTATGAGGAATGGTCGTTTCAATACGAGAGTAAGTTTTGTGAAGGGCTTATGTGTTTTTGACACAATAGTTTAGGAAAACAGTATCTCGGAAATCGTTCGTTTTGGAGAAAAACTGGCTAAGAAGAAAGGAAGAGCAAAATGTCCATAAAATAAATACACTGAAAAAAATTCAAATTCCCAAAGTGTATTTAAAAAAAAGCATATATTGGGAATTTGAATTTTAATGGAAAATAGGTCTGCTTGGTTTGAGGTGTGACGAATGAAAGAATGTTTTATTGTATCTTAATTATCATGGCAAACCACAGAACAATTATTCGACGGTTAATATTTAAACAAGTTGTTAGCTCTTATTATAATTTTTTTTTAATTTTCATTAAATTTCGATGGCAAAATTTGGACAAAAACCATTGTTTTAGAGGTAAGAACAACGTCAACAGCACTCAATAGAGATTGTCAAGTATTAGTAGGCAAAGTGCAATCATGTTCATTCACTGTTGATTAAATCCCGCAGAATTATATTTTTTTAAAGAAATTGACGTTGAATCCGCCAATAAAATCAACAATGTTGAAGAAATCTCCTTAAACTTTCAAATCATTCATCCAGTCGTGTTAAAGCCAAAGAAAAAGTTGTTGGAATGTTTGTTGAAAAAAACAAAGTTTTGCTGATGGACCATCTCGGATAACTTATGAAAAGTGCGTGTTTCTTAAATTTTTAGCCACTCATGAAATTAAATTCAAAATATCTCGAAAAGCTTCAGGGAGATTGTTAACATTTCGTCGAAAAATTACCCCGCGTATGGGAGAATACAAGGAAATAACAATATCAAGTGTAGAAATTGAAGCTTAAATAATATTTTGATTCAAATTAATTTTATGAAAATCTTCCTAGAGTTGTTATCAGGAAAACTTTTTAACAATATTCGTCTAAGGAGTGTATCGAAAAGTAGTTATAAACATTCGATGCGTTATTACGCATAAACTACTGTATATATTTTTAGCGTTTAAGCGCCATTTGCTTTGTTTACATGTCAAAAATGATTATTCGGTTCATTCATTTCCGTTGATAAAGTTGTATTCAAAATGTCGCGAATTGAATTTGAGACTAAAAGAAAATTCTGCACACTTGGTGCACCGAAAAAGGTGTTACTCACAACCAGATTGCGAAAAAGAGTAAATGTTCACCCGGCAAGTGTAAAACGCATCATCGAAAAGTTTGGTAAGGAGTGCTCCCTCAAGGATTTACCAGAAGTGGCCGGAAACCCGGCTCCAGCAACCCCGATTTGGACCAAAAAGTTGTGGATTATATTCAACGGAACAAATCTGCCTCTACTCGCGATCTAGCCAAGAAGTTCAGGACCAGCATCGGAATGATTCAACGAATCAAGCGCAGGAATGACTTGAAGACGTACAAAAAGCAGAAAGTGCCCAAACAAACTCCGGAACAAAAGTCTCGTGCCAAAACCAGGGCTCGAAAGCTGTACAACTGCATTTTGGACAATGTCGACCAGTGCATTTTGATGGATGACGAAACACACGTTAAAGAAGATTCAAGAACGCTACCGGGGCCGCAGTTTTATACTAAATCTGTTGGGGAACGTGTTGCCAACCGCAGATACGACTGTTGCGATGGAGAAATTCGGTCAGAAGGTGCTCATTTGGCAAGCTATTTGCACATGTGGCTTGCGTTCTTCAATTTTTTATACAAAAGGAACTATAAATGCTGAGATTTATCAAAGGAATGTTTGAAGAACAGGTTGCTACCATTGTATAGAAAGCACCAGTCCCTCCTCTCTTCTGGCCAGATTTGGCATCGGCACATTACGCCAAATCCACTCTACAGTGGCTGACGGAGAATAACATCAAGTTCGTAGAAAAAGACATCAACCCACCAAACTGTCCCCAGTTGCGACCGATCGAACGCTATTGGGCAATAGTCAAGCGTATATTTAAGAAGGATGGTACAGTGTCCCAAAACATGACCGATTTTAAGAAAAATTGGGCGGCGGCATCCAGGAAGTGCACAAAGGTCACTGTGCAGAATTTGATGGCAGGTGTCAAATCAAAGGTACGGGCATTCTACAGAAATGAACATGATGACTAGTTTTTCCGTTTGGATCTTTTGTAAACATGTTAAGCTATAATAAACTGAAATAGTATGTTAATTTTAACCATGTTTTCATGCCTATTTTATTATTTGGAAGTTTATAACTACTTTTCGATACACTCCTTATGTTTTTCTTACCACTAAAACAGTGGTTTCTTGGTCCAAGTTTTTCCATTAAAACTTAATAAAAATCAAAAATAGCATGGGGAATTTCAATTTAAAGTTTTAATTATAATGTTTTCATAAATTTTCTTGATTCTATGTAATTTTTTTCATGAAAATTTTGATTCCCTACACTTTCTTGTCAGACTTTTTTTTTCTCTATAACGAACGATTTGTGAGTTACTGGTTTCCTTAAACAGTTGTAAAATACATAAGCCCTTCTCAAAAATTACTCTTGAGTCTAAACAAGATATCCTCATGTCAAATTACGTATTCTGTTAAACTGAATATGTTTGCGGAATTTCGTTCAAATCTAAGCGTCTCGTGTCAAATTTGGACATTTTACGACCAGCTACGCCTGGAATTGTTCTATGGAGAAAGCAAACTCGTTCACTGCCTTCTTCCTTTTTCCTAAATCCCTCTGACCAAAGAATTGGTCAAGAATTACAAATGTTGCCTGCTGAGCAGCTGATCGATCGTAGGGCAATAAGATGGGTGGTTTATAAAACATTAGCGACTTTTATGATAACTTATATGTACAGAGAATAAACGCTTATTCAAAAAGTGATCTTTTGCAAAGTGATCTTTTGCTAAGAAATGATCTATATGTAAAGCAGGATGCTATGAATGCAGATTGATAAGGCAGTTTTTTTAGAGCGATGCAAAAAAAATGTTAACATACTAATTTCCTTCAAGTTGGTTTTACACAGTCAGTTTCAGATTAAATGAGTTCAAATTTGGAAAGCATCATAAGGATCTTAAAGGGTGTTCCGATTAAAATTTGGTCAAGCAGTTATGTGTGTGAGTTGATCAAAGTTTTTTTTAATAAGTCAAATTCTTTTTCTTTGTCAATTTCAGTTAATACAGAATACTGGAGAAATATTCAACTAAAGTACCTTTTACCGAATGCGAATTACCAGGTCTTTCGTTAAACACCTGCCATAAGATTATGTACAGTCTCCTTGTCCACTTTATTCGCCGCAGAACAGCTTTTTGAGTCTTCTTAAGGTTCCGCTTGACGATGGCCCAATATTGTTCGGTTGGGCGGAGCTCCGGCGTGTTGGGAGGGTTCTTGTCATTGGGCACCACTTGAGCGTTGTTGGCAGCGTACCATGGCCTTTGTTTTCCGCAATGGCAAGATGCCAAATCCGGCCAAAATAGAACGGAGCAATTGTGTCGCTTATGGAAAGGCAGTAGACATTTTTGTAGGCTCTCGCTCAGATAAATTTCCTGGTTGACGGTTCCGGTCGCACTGTAAGCTCTTCAAGTCACAGGTACAGATGGCCTGCCACACCATTCTTCGCAAACATTGACATTTTAATGTGCTTGCTGTGGTTGCCGCATAAAATTCCTGTCCAGGAAGCTGTTTAAAGTCTGCTTTGACGTAAGTTTCATCGTCCTATACCACGCTATCAACCTTCGTCAGCATCGTCGTTTACAACTTTTGCGATTGTGTTTTGGCCGACGTGTTTTGTTTAGTTTATCGTCACGATTTGAAGTCACCACTTTCTTGTAAGTCGACAGTCCAGCTTGTTGTTTAGCTCTATCCACGGTTAAAGGCCAGCTTCTTTGTGACATCTCTGACAGAGAGGTTGGGATTCCGCTTGAAACAGCGGGCAACTCTTTTTGTCGTCGCTGTGGCCTCTGGCTTTCGATTTCCCCCCGATACAGCTTTCGTTGCTGTCGACAAACGTTCACCGAACACTTTTAACACGTTGGTAACAGTTGATTTAGCCACACTCAACAATTTCGCTAACTTGGCGAGAGAGTAGTTTGGATTTTCGCCAGGCACGTGCAACATTTTGATGCGTTGTTTCTCTTCCTTCGACAGCATTTTGATAACTGAAGTGCTAATCTCAAATCAAAATAGAGGCATGCTTCTACACACACACACACACATCTTCAAAATGAGGTGGGTGTATCTTTTTTCAATGCACGATGAACGGAAATGCGTCAAGTTTAAGTCGACCAAATTATGATCGAAACACCCTTTATTTGAAATCGTTTAAGGGAGAAAACTAAAATTTCGAAATTTACATCAATGTGAGGCCCGGTTCTTTGGGTATCCGGGTTCCAAACCAAAATAGGCACGTAAACCATGTGATGAGAGGAAGGAGGAACCTGAGAAAGATAAGAGTCGCGATTCAGCATTAAAAGTATATCTCGTATTTTCAACATTGTATAGTGCTTACATATTTAATTTATATTTGCAGTTTCATAACATTTATCTCAATGAATTGCACCGCCTCCGAAATATTTTACCATTAAAGCCTGTCAACGTTAAATTTTGGACATCAAAATAATAGCCGCAAGAATAAATTACAGATAATTCAACAAAACCGATTGCTTATTTCACAATAATAGAATAATATCTTCATAAGAAATAGTTGACTAAGATGTAAATCCTACGTTCTTTAAAATTCTCGAACTTTCGCCCGCCATGAGTTTCCGTGCGGTATCCTCAGATTCGCCCGCCGTGACGATTCTCGATCTTCTCTTGAAATCATCGGTACCATTTGCTCTCTGGTTAGTTTCGGAAAGTTTCCGCTAAACTAGAGCCCAGTACTTCTCTATTGGGCGAAGTTGTGGACAATTTGGTGGATTGGCTGTTTTTGGCACGTATTCGACCTCTTGTACCTTATACCATTCAAAGGCGGATTTCGCATAGTGACAAGGGGTCAAATCATGCCAAAGCAGAGCTGGAGAGTTGTGGCTTCTGATAAACGGTAGCAACTGCTTTTGCAGACATTCTTTACACATCCTTTACACAACCATACAACTTTCCGATCCACTGTCAAACGCTGATGATCAAATGATTTGCTGACACAAAACACGGTACTTTTCGGTAATTTTAGTTTCTTTCAAAATCGCGTATCGATAAATTCGAATTCGATAAATCGATAAATGCTGCCGTTCATACGAAATGCGTTTGTGCACTTCCACTTGATTAGACCCAATTTTACTGAATGTAACAAGAATGTAAACATGGTGTACCACGGAACGTTTCAGCGATCCGTGAAATAATTTAGATTCTACACTGAAAAAAAAGTGTCCAAAATTTAACGTGGACAGGCTTTGCCATTATCAGAAGCAGATGCGGTAACTCATTACCATACAGCATGTAGGCCATTGTTGCAGAAAACTTTGAAGTTCTCAACCGGATGTGGTCTGCGTCTGTGTGGATGTGTTTTAAAGTGCCCAACCGGATGTGGTCAGAAGCTCTCAGAATGATTTTATATCATAACCAGTTCGTTTTAGTATTAAGTTTCCAAAAATTATTTTCTGATCTTTTCATCACAATTATGTTTCAGTGAATCAAACGGCTTTTCCAACTTCAGCAATCGGAAAATGTTATTAAAGCAGATTAATTTTTACTTTTGATCATCGTGAAGGGTGCTTACTTATAATTTCTTTTCCTTTGAAACTTCCCCACCCCCCCCTAAAAATCAGTCGGAAAGGTATAAAATTTGCATTCATTAACAACAGCTCACTCTACGGTTTCTCTTCTCTTCATGCAAATTTAATCGCTGTTAATCTTACCGCAGACTTACTGTGAAAAACTCAACGAAAG
Organism: Aedes japonicus; assembly: GCA_034211315.2. NCBI lineage: Eukaryota > Metazoa > Arthropoda > Insecta > Diptera > Culicidae > Aedes > Aedes japonicus. The sequence goes on from JASCZW010005717.1 coordinate 26,723, forward strand.
CACAAACGCGTCAATTAGAATTTTCAAGTGAGACAAAAAAAACCCCTCCATGAAAATCTCGCCACCATCAACTTGCACTCGCTGTCTTTCATCTAGATTTGCACCGAAAAAAAATAATAATCGCACATTTCATTTCAGCCAAAACCATTAAATCTCATCCACAGATCCTGGCGGATATCCTCCTCATTAATTATTCATAAAAAATCTCCCACACCCGCCGGACGTGATGGCGTTGGAGGGGATCTCCGCGATGCACCTTCACCACCAGCAAGCACCATTATTGGTTATGGTGGTATGTGAAGAAGTGGAGAATCACTCCGCCACTGTCATCGCGGTTTGACATCAAAGTGACCCACCCGCAGATGGATCCACTACGGTTGTTGGCATGGTAACCAGCTGATTGCAAATCTCTTCGTTTTCTCTTTGCGCCGTTTCAAACGAGGTTCCATGCTGGGTGGTATTCACAAGGTAACTTACTTAGATGCTTCTAAGGATGAGTGAAGGATTATGGCAGCCATGTGTAGTTGATGTGAACTTACCTGGAACATAGAAAGGAAATAAGAGAAAAGTATTAGGGTATTGTGACGAAACAGCTTTGAGGGATGTTGTTATAGTTTCAGACAAATAGGATACTAAACGGGTTTCATTCAATACATGCACTAAACGGGAAGTGCGATGAAGCTGTTTGTGACTTGCTGCTAGAACTGAAAATTTTTGAACGTCAGCCCACACTTACTTCCTATTTAACGGACCATTCCATCAAAAAGGATCATTTGCCTCAGAACATTTCAAAGCGATGGAATATAGCAGATGCATGTATAAAATTGTAAAATGAAATGTGACAATTCTAGCATAACATTTTTATAGGGACTATCTTCGTTGATTTGTTCTCTCCATAGATTTTCTCTACAGTGATCAAAGACACTGAAAAAGCATTTTCAATAGAATTTATTGTTCAATGCACTGGCTCAAACAGAAGTGTCACAAATTCAATAGTTTTGCCATGATATATCAAAGTGAAATCCACGAAGATAAGCTCTTATCAAATATTACGCGAGAATCCATGATTTACTGCTTACACGCTATTTTTGAGCTACGCACTGAGTGTGTCAATTCTACTCAGTTTAGTTCCATGTATGGGGTTGTCAAAAAATTAGTAAGTGAGGAACGTCAACGTGAGTAAGACTTACTCACCATGCTGGCACTCAACAAAACAAAGAACAAAATCAAAGGAGCTTCGTTTATATTTAACCATTTTACCAACTTTTAAGATAACCAAGTTCAAAGGAGAAAACTTCGCTATGGGGCAGATCCTAAACTCAGTCAATGGGGAATCGAATGGTATACTGACTGGTAGGTTTTCGTAAGTACAATTTACATTTCCTCCATTTCCATGCAAACACCATGTGTTACATATCAACTGCTGCATTCCCGGATGTTGTTTGTAAATTACCTTATAGCTGAACAATGCTCAGTAGTCTAGAATGCGAATTTGGCTGGAGAGATACATTTTCAGCCTAAAGCTTGTAGTACAACTGTTTGTCCAATAGCCAAATATTTGGCAATAGGCAGCTAGACAGCTGACAGATATCATAGATGTTTGTCAGATGCCTATCTGCCTATGACAAATATTTGGCTTTTGGACAAACAGTGTACTACAAGCTTAAGTTTGAAGTTTTGAGCAAAATTGTCTTCTACAAAGTTTTTTTTTTTCTAATAACAATGCGCTTCTTTTTGGTGTGAATGAAAATCTAGAATGGTCCATATTTTTAGAGAAATCGAAAATTTAACTTTTTTATTTGTAGAAATAAAGGCATGTATCCTTCGAGAAAGTTGTAGAATAAATATTTTCAAGCAACTTTGATGGTACAATTTTTTCTGTATCTTTAGGTAATGCACCGAATTGAAGCATTTTTCCTTACGTAGCTTAGGGTGTCCGAATACAAATTTGGTGTAACTTCTTCATTTCAAACATTCAGCAAAGTGATTTATTCTAGAACAATAAAAGTTGAAACTTTTGCGTGCTGGAATTGTCTTCATCGTAAGTCAAACCAAAAATTAATTTTTAACAGCATTTGAAAGGATTTTTTATTTTTGCTTATCACGTCCGAAAATTGAGATAGATTATTTTTTAAATTGAGTAAAACACATTTGAAAAGGGCGTGATTTTATTAAAAAATCGTTAATTACTCGCAAACGGTAAGAGACATCGGCAAGATTTATGCGTCAAAACTTTTATCTTTTCAAGCTATATAAATCTAGAAACAACGTTGTTGGCAAACTTGAATTAAAAAAGTTAGAGCAAAACACTGTTTTTTCTGTAAATCAATTGGAAGACAACTTTGCTGAAAAATTTGATATAAAGAAGTTTTAGCAAAATAATTGATTTTTATAGGGACACCCTAAGCTACGTAGGGAAAAATGCTCTAATTCGGTCATATCAAAAGGCACAGAAAAATTTTACCACCAAAATTGCTTGAAATTATTTATTCTATAACTTTTTCGAATAATGTATGCCTTTACTGCTGCAAATAAAAAACCACCTAGACCACCCTAGTTTTCATTCAATTTTTTTCATAATCTAGGTTCTAACCAAGAGGATATAAATGCTGTTTTCTTTTTATTTCTATTTAAGTCTGTTTTTTTTTCTGGTTGAAAAGTGAACAAGAAAATGGAAAACATTCCGAATTTATCTATCATCGAGTTAGAAATTTTATCAAATCGTTGCAAGAAAAAAAAATTCGCCCTTCACCTACAAAACAGCTCGGAAGTTCAATCCCAACGTCGCTTATGGAGTTGTCAAAGAACGTAATTGATCAAGTTCCACCTGCGTTATTGAATTCTGGAGACCTCTTCCACATCTTTGACCTTACGGAGTTGAAATGGTCGGGGTTCTGCCAAATCGCACCAAGCGCCTAAAGAAAACCATCACTATTTTCCGAAATATTCCAACAGAAATTTTCAATTTCTAGATTAATCGCATGAGTGTTTCTTGAAATTCGTAGCCAATGACTAATTTGAGTTATTTCTCCATAATTTAACGAAAAATATTCCGTGTAAGTTGTATGAGTTCAATTACACAGAGCGACTCAAAAGCCGCTTAGTACAATATTGGACCAAATGGTAATTGTAAAGGGCGAACACGAAATTATTGCGACACCGAAAATGTCTTGCCAATTTTCTTTTAATGGTTAGAATCAAACTAAAATTTTAGGGTAGTTTTATACATATATTTACTTCAAAAATCAAAAGAAAAGTTAATCGATGGAGCCTTGAGTGTAAAATTGAACGCATTTTCGCTTGATGCCCTCCATCAAAGTCTTTACAGTGTCATCCGGTACCAGTTTCTCAGGGTTTTTTTTTCCATTTTCTTAACAAGTCCTTCTCGTCTTTGACTGTCTTCTTGCTCTTCCGAAGTTCCCGCTTCATCATTGCTCAGTACTGCTCCACCGGGCGCAGCTCCGGACAGTTTGGCGGATTCATGTCCTTTGGAACAAAATGGACAGAATTGGCCTCATACCACTCCAGGACACTTTTAGAATAGTGGCATGATGCCAAATCTGGCCAAAATAGCGGAGCTTCGTCGTGCTGCTGCAAGAACGGCAAAAGGCGCTTCTCGAGGCACTCAGATTTGTAGATCTCGCCATTTACTGTGCCCTTTGTCACGAAAGGCTCACTCCTCAGTCCGCAAGAGCAGATGGCCTGCCAAATGAGATATTTGGAGGCGAACTTCGACATTTTCTTCTTCTTAAATTTGTCGTCCACATAGAACTTGCTCTTGTCGGTGAAAAACTCCAACCCCGGAATTTGCTTAAAATCGGCTTTTTATATACGTTTCGTCGTCCATCACACAGCAGCTATATTTAGGCAGCATCTTCTCGTAGAGCTTCCGTGCCTGAGTTTTAGCTGTCGATTGTTGCCGCTCATCGCGGTTTGGGAAGTTCTGTACCTTGTATGTATGTAGTCCAGCTCTCTTCTTTGCATTCTGGACGTAGCTCTGCGACATGCCGATCTTTTAGCCAAATCACGGCTTGAGACGTTGGGATTTGCTTTAATCATCCGCTTCACCTATCCCTCCGTCTTTTTGTTCTCCGGTCCTGGTTTTCTTCCAGCTCCTTTGCCGTGGTCCAACGTCAACCGCTCGAGGAACCGCTTCAACACTCTGGAGACGGTTGAATGGTGAATGTTCAACATTTTTCCCAACTGCCGGTGCGACAGGTCAGGAAATTCCAGGTGTTTGGAAAGAATTTGTTCTCTCGACTCGCGTTGGTTCACCTCCATTTTCGTTGAATAGAAAAACACGACTTCGAGTTTGACAGCATGTAAACAATACACATCAATGAGAGAGTGTGCAAAATTTAGTTGATTTGTACCCAATGGTAAAAAAGTTATGCCCTGTTGAATGTGTCGCAATAATTTCGTGTTCGCCCTTTATGCGTCTTGGTCATTTTTTGACGTAGGGCTACGTCTTTGTTTTCTTGGGTACAATTTAAAAAAATATCTATTGCGACCATCACGAAATGCGGTCAGATTTTGAGGGTTAAGATCGCAGTCGTTTCTGCAAACATTTTCTAAACGTTTGAACCAAACGATCGGAAATATTTCTACGCGTTTACGCGATTCCAATAATGAAAACTCAAGAACATAAAACTATTTTAAATAACGCAAATTTTAGGTAATGTCTAATAATGTCGATTCTTCAGAGTAAATTTACGATATATACAGTACTTTCCTAGCATATACTGCATATTTAAGTAAAGGGGCGTCTCCTAGGCAGCCATGAATGTTATATAACGGGAACACCTTCGCATTTTGATTAAGTTTTTAGACAGTCGAGGAGCTGTACAGTGTATCTGGTGTCATTGGTGACTGCCGATAACGATACCCGCAAAGAAATAAAAAGGCGCATTATGGCTGGCAATCGTGCCTACTTCGGACTCCGAAGGACGCTAAGATCGAACCAAGTTCGCCAAACTAGAAAGTTGACCATCTACAAGACAATAATGAGACAGGTATTTCTCTACGGCCACCAAACATGGACATTGCTAGTGGAACAACAGACGGTGTCTTTGAACAGAAAGTGATGGGTGTGATCTACGGTGGAGTACAGATAGGAGATGGAACGCGGAGGAGGTGAATGAACCACCAATTGCGGGATTGGATACGGGATATACTAGAATAGATCAAAATACTGGTCGCAGTGGTTTATGTCCCAAACAAAGGAAAAAAAACATTAATTGCATCCGTTGCTGGGAGAACTTCCCGTCGTACATATCACTATCATATGTCGACTACGATGGGCAGGGCATGTCGTTAGAATGCCGGACGACAACCCAGTTAAATGATTCTCGAAAACAAACTGACGGGTGCAAGAAGAAGAGGCGCCCAGAGGCAACGTGGATCGATCAAGTAGAAGGTGACCTGCAGGGACCTTCCGCAGACAGTGAGGCTGGCGAGGTACAACCGTGGATCGAATACAATGGAGACAACTTCTGTGTACAACAGAGGCCACGCTGGCCTTGGTCTGATTGGTAAGGTACGGTATGCTTGAATAAGTGATAATAACCATTGAAAGGATAACCTTTTCAAACAATTTTTGTTTCTACGTAGTTCTAGATTCACGATATCTCAACCATACTTATGAGTTAAAATCAGCCCCACGAGTTATCACTTCTCTGTAATAGACATCAACAGCGTTTCTGGAATACCTAACTATACTTGAGCTTATATCTTGTTGTTCTACATGATCAAAAAGGCTATTTACTATGTGCCCACCATACTTATGAGTTTAAATAGCTCCACGGAACATTATAGCACTGTGATAGATATGTTACAGTATTTATTGAATACCTAGGGGTACTCCAAACTATCCTTGAACTCAGATCTTCATCTTTCTACATAATCAACAAGGCTTATTACGATGTCATCACAGTAATTCATGAGTTGGAATTGCTCCACGGGACATCATAACACTGTACTAGATATGTAACAATATTTCTAGAATACCTATGGTACGTCAAAATATACTTGAATTCAAGTCCTGATGTTCTACATGACCAACAAGGCTATTTACGAAGTCTTCACCGTACTTATGAGTTAAAATAGCTCCACGGGACATCATTCCACTGTAATAGACATGTTACAATATTTCAAGAATACCTAAGGTAGCCCAAACTGTTCTTAAGTTCAGATCTTGTTGTTCTACATGATTAACAAAGCTTTTACGATGTCTGCACCATAGTTACAGGATTTTAAGAATACCACGTGTACTCCAAACTATCCTTGATGAAACATCAAAATCTGTATTCAAGGGTAGTTTGAGTGCTGTAGATATTCTGAGAGTACTGTGGTATGACTAAAATTGTGCAGTGATGTCCCATTGTGTTTTTCCAACTCATATGTACGATAAAGACCTCGTGAATTGTCTTGTTGATCATACAAAATATCAAGATCTGAACTCAAGAATAGTTTGGAGTCCCGTAGATATTCTGAAAATGTCTACGAACTATGTCTTAATATGACTCCAATATTGTTAACATTTTCCTTATAGTTTTTAAATCTAAGAAGTACGATCAAAACACTCGGAACCTCCTTGTCGATCATGTACAACTCAAGATCTGAACTTATCGGCCGGATGATCTAAACTATCATTGTGTCCGCTACCATTGCTTTTCAAAATGTTTCCTAGTTAAAAGAGTTATTTTTGAATAAGTTTGCTGAACAAAGTTCTTCTGAAGCTATAAATTCGAATTTTGACAGCAAATTTTACCAAAGTAACAATGTTAGATTCAATCTAACCGTATAGCACTTCTCCCTTGTTGGCTTTGTTGATAAAACAACATTAAAAACTGTTTTGGAAATGATGCCTCGATGTCTTTTTAAAGCTGAAATTTGTAAAAAGTGGCCCACTCTATGGACGGTTGTGAAAACAACTAAATGAAATGTTCATAAGACCATAAATATTTTGAAAATGTTCTTGTGAAAGATGTTATGACTACTTGAGAACCTTCAGAAAACCTGTTAGCTGCCCTAAAAACCAGAATATGGTAAAATGGTCACAGCTGTCAAACTTTACTGTGATATCGTAGTTGTTTTTTGTTGTTCTTCTTTGTTCTTCTGATTCATTTAGCAGTAAATAATCTAAACATATATAAATGAATTTCTGTCTGTCTGTCTGTCTGAACCTAAAAGACTCGAAAACTACTGAGCCGAACGGCGTGAAATTGTGTATGCAGGAAATTTTGGTACCGGGGAAGGTTCTTATGATAGTTATAGACCCCTCCCTTCTCTGGGAAGAGGGGCTCCCATACAAACGAAACACAAATTTCTACATAACTCGAGAACTAATCAAGCAAAAGAAATCAAATTTAGCATGTGTGAGTTTTTGGAGGCAAGAAAGGTTTCTATGGTAGCTTGAGAACCCTCCCCGTCCTGAAAAGGAGGGCTCCCATACAAATAAAACACAATATTCTACATAACGCGGGAACTAATCAAGCAAACGGAACGAAATTTAGCATGTGGTGTTTTTGAAGACAAAAATATTTCTGTGTTGATTTGAGATCCCTCCCTATCCTAACGGGGGGAGGGGGGAGAGGGGGGCTCCGATACAAATGAAATACAATATTCTGCATGACTCGAGAACTAATCAACTAAATGGAACCAAATTTAGTATGTGGTTGTTTTTGAAGACAAATATGGTTCTATGTTGATTTGAGACCCCTCCCCTTCTGAAAGAGGGGGTTCCCATACAAATATGCAAATGAAACGCAAATCCTTGCATAACTCGAGAACTATTCAGGGCCATGGAACCAAATTTGGTCTGTGGAAGTTTTTGATGGAGAGAAATGTTTCTATGGTGATTTGAGACTCTTTCCGCCATATGGGGAGGAGGCTCTCAAACTCACAAACAAATGGAACACAAATGTCTCGCATAACTCGAGGACTAATAAAGCAAATGGAATAGAATTTGGCATGAGAAGGTTTCTCAAGAAGATAAATGTTTCTAAGGTGGTTCGGACTCCTTTGCCTTCTGGAAGGGAGAAGGAGGGGCTTCCATACAAATGAAACACAAATCTCTGCATTACTCGGGAACTATTCAAGCAAATGAAACCACATTTGGCATGTGGTTTTTATATATATTACAATCTGTCTACTTTACCGATCGTCGCGAAAATGTGTATGCAGGGGTTTTCGGAGCTGGGGAAGGTTCTTATAGTTGTTTGAGATCCTCTTCAGAAAGGGTGGTGGGTTCTCATACAAAAGAAACACAAATTTCTGCATAATTTCAGAACAAATCAAGCAAATGGAACCAAAATTGGTGTGCGGGGTTTTTTGAATGAGAAATGTTTCTATGGAGAATTTCAACCAAACATGAGAATTATCCAGATAACTAAAACACGAACTGTGTATTTCTCGGGTGAGAAGAATGTTCTGATAGAATCTTAAACCCCTTCTTAGTAAAAAAAAAACTCTTTCCAAAAAGCTATTTCGAAGAAGAAGAAGACATTTTTTACTCGTTTCCAACGACTTTGCTAGGGAAAACACATTTTTCAACCTGTTGATATGCAAATTTGTATGGGAGCAAAAGAAGGTCATTTTCAAATGAACAATTGAACTGCTTATACTAATTGAACTTCTTTCAAATTTCAATGCAAAATTGGTGAGTCTTTTTGATCAAATAGTGTATGAATGAAGTCATTGTGTCTAGTCGAACGAGAGTTATAAGCGTTCAAAAACCTTTCATTTTTGCGTAACGCTCTCATTTTTCAAAATTTTGAAATGACACCCGGTATAGAAAAAAGAAACGTAGGCATACGTTAAAAAACAACCATTGTTCATTCATTTAGTTGCAGGCATAGCAACGCTCGCACCGGGGTCAGCTAGTATCTAATAAAAAAGATCCAAGGGTTGCAGGAAATTTTGTTGGATAGCAAAATATCCAAAACAATTGAGTTGTTTTTTGTAGCTAATCATGCTCCAAATCATATGCGCATTTCATTTTATGGTGAATGGTGGCACAATATGAGCCGAAAATTAATGCGCGTCGGATATCATGCGAGCTTACAACAACAAAAACAAAAGGTTATTCAAAAGAACGCCAAAGTTTGTCCCTGATCCACAGTTCGTTTCCATTATGTATAAAATTTGATGCATTTTTTTTCCACATTTCAATTATTTCTTATATTTCAATATGGCGATTGGAAAAAATCACAGTTTTGCCAAAAAGCCAATTTAACTTCGCAATGACTACTATAAAACCATTTAGTCATATTTAGTGCCGTTTTAAAAACACATGACTTTTTTCAATGCCAATTTGCCAATAATTGCATTTACTGGAGGCTACATGCTGGTTCCAAAATGCTTTTTCAACTGCCTAAACAAAATAAACGGATTAGTCTTAAAACGGAATTTCAAAACTGCATTTTACGAGTTCATATAGTCAAAATAAAACCTTTGAAAGGTTTTAAGATCGTTATGAACAAGCAGTGCATAAACCTGACTAGAATATAAAACCAATCGGCACCTCTTGGTGGCATAATAAAACCAAATTGATTTATATTGGCTTTCATAAAACTTTAATAAAACCTAATAAAGCTGAAGAGTTTTGGCAATGCAACTTGGGTATTTTTGAGTATTCTTAAAACCCAAAACCTCTCCATAGACGATACGAAGTTTGAATGTTACATCCTTAACAAATTCTTCCTGTATTTCCCATACAGTCAGATTTTCTTTTCTGCTCTAAAAAACCGGTTGAATTGTTGAAACGCCTAGTGCATCTGGCTTCCCACACACCCAGGACAAAAACACACACACACAGCATCCACCGAGAGACAAAAAACTATGCCGGATTTCTCGCCCTAATCTCATATCGCAAAGTTGTTCGAGAAACTATTTCCCAGCTCTCAGTTCATAACGATGTTATCATTCGGTCCGGGCTCCGGGAGGATGACGCAGGCCGCCGCCCGGTTGGGTGGGTAGTTTTGGGGACCAGCAAACTATTTACATACTTGCCAGCATGCCAGAAATGCTCTGGAAATGATGATCCGATCCGATGAAAGTTACACGTTCGGAACGACGCAACAGGGACAACAAACAAGAGAGTAATCACCCCTCGGCAAGTTGCTGAGCTACCTCCATCTTTGATGAACGTCCGACGGCCCGAAGAAGATCATTTAAATTTTATGACAACATTAAAATATTCAAATCACTTCTCTCCCGGCGAGCGCTCAATTCGGTCAATGAAAACTTTTCCCGTTCACAGGGCATTTTCCGAATTTATTTCGCCTTGCGAGTGGGGGGTGAGTCAATAGGAAAAGTTTTTTTCTCGCCTATATTGTTGGTTCTGTGTACAGAAAAATGAAAGCGAAACTAAATTGCTGTAACCAAAGCGTCATTCGGAAAGTGTGTCCTTTATCCCTGCCACCACAAAACGTGGCAGAAGATGTGGAGAAAGTTTTGATTGCGAGTTATTCAGCACACAGCGACTTGGTGGAAACGTGACGCCAGCTAAGTGCTAGTGATATTCACAATGTTAACACACGAAGTCACTTCATCATTGAACGATGGATTAAGTTCAGCGGACTTTGAGGCGGCATAAGTTTTCAGCAATGATTTTCAAAAAACTATGCATGAATACCGAAACCCAAAAGAACAAAATCAAACCGAGCTGGTTGGCAAAACACAATCTGCAATTGTGTTCAGATGAGCCGAAAAAAAAAAATTGTCTGCTCCGGAACCAAATCCGACATTGTATCTACAAAGCTGGGCGAGGGGAGGGGGAAATCTCTTTTTTGCATTGCTTTTGACAGTTGCATTTGGGGCTCGTATGGTTATGCTTTCTGTCTGGGGGTAGCCCCGACCGGAACAATGATTTTCCATTTTTCGAGTATTGTTCGGCTCCGAACAAAAGTCGCTCGCCACTGTTGAGTTTTGGGGTTATGCGGTTTTGTCGTCAGCATCACACAGTTTCTCGTGTATTTGTGCGGATCTAGGAATGATGACAATGCAGTTGTCATCATTTGCCGAATGTGGCGCCGATCCTTTCTTTTTTTTTTTGCTGTTCTGTGTCGATGCATAGAATTTGTGGTGATGTTGTCAACCGCAGCAGGCTGAAGTTTTTCTTATGCAAGAATAACAAAACACCAGACAAGCGACCGCAGCATGGCAACCATGTTGATGTTTGTTTATTTGTTAGGCTTGCCAATGCTTCGTTTTGGTGTTTAGGAGCGTTTGTGTTTCATAACTTAGAGCGTGAATTTACGACTGAGTTGGATTGATAAGCAGGTTTTTTTTATTAGAAAGGTACCTGTCGGGGATTCCAAAGAATAATTTTGATATTTTGAAACCTGTTAAATGTGTCAACAATTCTATATTTCTGAGACTCGCCAGTTAGACCGAAGTAAGCATGTTAATATGTCAGCTTGACGTTAACAAAAGCAGATGTCATGTTAATTTTCCGGCAGATTTGTTAAAGACTACATAGGTCGATTTTCCAAGATCATTTTTCAGCTCTTCACATTTTAAAAATCGCTAGAGTTACGCCAGCGTTTAAATCAGGAATTTCCTCTAATTATCATTCAATTTTAACCCTGCAGTCTTTAACACAGTTATTGAAAAACTTTTAACCAATCATCTAATTAACTTTTTCTGTGCTAATGATGTTAACCATATCATATACCATATCATATTAAATATCAGTTTGGCTATCGGAGAGGCTATGGGACAACAACTACTGCTATTACCGAGCTCAATGATGAGTTGATCTGTGAAATTGACCGGAAAAGGATCGTGAGGGGGTTGTTTATAGATCTGAAGCCTTTGACATATTAAAGCTTTTGACATAGTAAACCATGATATAGGGTATGTGTTCCTTGACTCAGCCTAATATGCAACCATTGATTACATTTTTGATTATAACTCATGAAGTATTTGAGCGGTAAGCGATGTTTGACTAGTTAGATATTTGCTTAGATAAGTTTGATAAGACTTTTGAAAATATTTATTTCGAAAAGTCACACAATTCATTAGAGAAAGTCAGAAACTTTCGAGGGAAATGGATGTTATATCGGTCTATTACCATTATATTGGGTCTATTTATGTATGCAACACCTTCCCATTCGAAAAATTCATTAGTAAATGCAGTCTTTGTGCATTTTTTTCTTATTGTCTGATTTAAGGTATTGCTAGCTATATTCGCTTTACGCAGCCCAAAATCTCACAAAACACACAAGGAACAAAATATCTGTATTAGAATATAAACAACTGCAAACTCATGCATTTCCACACACTCTTACACGTGATTGTAAACACTACACTTTTTATCATCAACCACCAAGCCAAGTTAAAATTCTTGAGAAAAACGTCTTAGTTTAACACGTACGTCCCCAACCCCTCTGAGAAAGACAATTTCAAATTTAAAATTAATTATACTTCATCGTTAGCCGTCGGATTTTGTTGCAGTTTTTTGCAATAGATCACAAATATATCCTAGTTTATAGATCTGCACTGGTTATTCCGAAAATTTCCGTAGTTTCGGATTCCAAGGTGGGAGTACTGGGGTAAGTACCTGTCCAGGAATGGTGGACAAAACGAAACATGGCATGCGGCATATCAAACTTCATGATTTTGCAAAACTAGGTCATCAGAAGACATTTTAAAGATTTCTGACCATACTGGCCACTTAAAGAGGCCCTGCAGGATCCGAGTTCCTCCGAAAAAGTGGCCATATTCAAATCTTTTTCCAAAACCTGGCTTGCGACACATCAAACTTCAGGATTTTGCAAAAATAGGTCATCAGAAGACGTTTTGAGAATTTCTGGCCATACTGGTCACTTGGGGAGGCCCTGCGGGATCCGAATTCCTCTGAAAAAGTGGCCATACTCAAATCTTTTCCAGAACCTGGCTTGCGACACATCAAACTTCATGATTTTGCAAAACTTGTTCTTCGGAGAACATTTTGAGAGTGTTGGATCATACTGGCCACTTAGGGTAGCCCTGCGGATTCCGAGTTCTTCCGGGAAAGTGGCCATATTCAAAACGTGACCGAAAGCAGGCTTGCGACATTTTAAACGTCATGATTTTGGAAAACTTTGTCTTCGGAGGACATTCTCAGGGTATCTGACCATACTGGCCACTTCCCTGCGGAATCAGAGAAAGTGGCCATATTCAAATCTTTTCTAAAACCTGGCTTGCGACGTATCAAACTTCATGATTTTGCAAAACTTGGTTCTCGGAGGACATTCTGAGGGTGTTTGACCATACTGGCCACTGAGGAGGGTCCTGCGGGATTCGAATTCCTCCGGAAAAGTGGCCATATTCAAATCTTTTCCAAAACCTCGCTTGTGACACATCAAATTTCATGATTTTGCAAAACTTTTTCTATGGAGGACATTTTTAGGATTCCTGACTATATTGGCCACTTAAGAAGCTCTTGCGAGATCCAAGTTCTTCCGGTAAAGTGGCCATATTCAAATCGTTACCGAAACCTGGCTTGCGACATATCTAACTACATGATTTTGCAAAACTAGGTCATCGGAGGACATTTTGAGGGTGTCTGACCACATTGGCTACTTGGGGTGGTCCTGCGGGATTCGAATTTCTTCGAAAAAGTGGCCATATTCAAATCTTTTCCAAAACCTGGCTTGCGACACATCAAACTTCAAGATTTTGCAAAACTAGGTCATCAGAAGACGTTTTGAGAGTTTCTGATCATAATGGCCACTTGAAGAGGCCCTGCAGGATCCAAGCTCCTCCGGAAAAGTGGTCATATCCAAATCTTTTCCAAAACCTGTCTTGCGACACATCAAACTTTATGATTTTGCAAAAATAGGTTTGTAGAGGACATTCTGAGGATTCCTGACCATACTGAACACTTAGGGAGGCCCTGCGGAATTCTAATTCCTCCAGGAAAGAGGCCAAATTCAAATCGTTACCGACCCCTGGCTTGCGACACATCTAACTTCTAGATCTTGCAAAACTTAGTCTTCAGAGTACCTGCTTAGGGTGTCTGACCATACTGGCTACTTGTAGTGGCCCTGCGGGATCCGAGTTCTTCCGGAAAAGTGTCCAAATTATAACCTTTTCCAAAACCTGGCTTGAGACATCCGACACCCAACGCTGAAAATTTGTTAAATATGGCCTTACATGTGATCTATAAATTGGCTTATAACCTGTACGTTTTGAAACTGACGTTTTACTAGGTACCCTTCAGTACCCAACGCTGAAAATTTCAGGAATAATTGTTCATAAGATATTCTTTCAAATACAACCTGTTTAAGACCCCGCCAGAACCCGCCCACCCTTTTTAAGGCGGTTGATTATGACGTCATACAGACACTTTAATCACTATATGTGGTCATCAGAGAGCATTGTTATGTTAAGCAAAAATGTGTATTTTAATAATTCCTACAATTTTTTGAACATATTGAAATCGTCAAATTTGAACAAAATATTAATTATCTCAAAAAACCAGTTTTAAGGTAGTGCTGAAAGAAAACCATTTATATCTATACATTAATTGTTATGTTATATATTCTCCGTGCGAGGAGTAACGATTATGATGTAGAAGGAGATGTTCGCTCATCACCATGAGGCACCAAGAGTGAACAACAATGTTTTTGGCTAGAATGAAAGATATGAAGAGAAAGTTTTGATAGTTCCGCTAGTGTGCGGCAGGATTGGAAATGTAACAGATGTTTTTAGGAAAATTGAGCGAAAAGGGCATGTATACAGTGGTACTCGAACCAAGGACATTTTTGCCTAACATCCCACTGCGGGGTAGGTTGAAGGAGCACGGACTAAGTCCGCCACTTCAACAGGCAAAAATGTCCGGTTGGAAGACGCTCATGTACCACTGTGGCTTGTATAGTTATTCTAGCGATCTATTGTGTGCACTCTGTTCGCATCGCTTCACGGTGTTTCTCTCCGAGGTCTCTACGTTGGAGACGACGAGATAAACTTTAGTGATCGTCAGTCGGTGCGAATCAAAACAAACCCAAAAAAGGAGAGAGTTCCTCTCCCATGTGCGCACCAGTAAACAGAGTGCACACAATAGATCGCTAGAATAACTATACAAGCCACAGTGGTACATGAGCGTCTTCCAACCGGACATTTTTGCCTGTTGAAGTGGCGGACTTAGTCCGTGCTCCTTCAACCTACCCCGCAGTGGGATGTTAGGCAAAAATGTCCTTGGTTCGAGTACCACTGTATACATGCCCTTTTCGCTCAATTTTCCTAAAAACATCTGTTACATTTCCAATCCTGCCGCACACTAGCGGAACTATCAAAACTTTCTCTTCATATCTTTCATTCTAGCCAAAAACATTGTTGTTCACTCTTGGTGCCTCATGGTGATGAGCGAACATCTCCTTCTACATCATTTATATCTCTTTAACGTTAGGCTCTAGAAACTTAGTGTCTTGAGCAACTTTTCTTAAAATTCAATTCCCAATTGTAAAGGGTGATACGGTCAAAATTTGGTCAAGGGAAAACGCGTGTAAATCGGTGAAATCGTTTATTTAAAAATTCAAATTAAATTTCTTATTCAAGTTCAATTAGTATAAAATTCAGGAAAAATATTCAGTTAGGCTTCCGCTTTTCCAAATCCGAATTGCCGGGCCTTACGCTTGACCCCTGCCATCAGATTTTGTACAGCCACCTTGTCCACCTTCTTCGCCGCAGAAAGCCAGTTTGCCTTGAACTGCTGCTCGTCCTTAGCAGTTTTTTTGGTCTTCTTTAGGTTCCGCTTAACAATAGCCCAGTATTTCTCAATTGGGTGGAGCTCTGGCGTGTTGGGAGGGTTCTTGTCCTTGGGAACCACCTGCACATTGTTGGCGGCGTACCACTCCATGGCCTTTTTACCGTAATGGCAAGATGCCAAATCCGGCCAAAACAATACGGAACAACCGTGTTTCTTCAGGAAAGGCAGCAGACGTTTATTCAAACACTCTTTCACGTAAATTTCTTGGTTGACAGTCCCGGAAGCTATGAAAATGCTGCTTTTCAAGCCACAGGTACAGATGGCTTGCCAAACCAGATATTTCTTTGCGAACTTTGACAGTTTCATGTGCTTGAAAATATCTGCTACCTTTCCCGTTCCTTTTGCCGTATAAAACTCCTGTCCCGGAAGCTGCTTGTAGTCGGCTTTGACGTAGGTTTCGTCGTCCATTACCACGCAGTACCGGTAAAGCACTCCTCGTATTTTCTCATGAAAATACAGGAGCTTCTAAGTGCTTTATTTTCGCGTTATTTTATCATCACCTTTGTATGGGTCCCATCCCATTGTTCAATTCCGGGCAATGAGAAAGCGGACTCGCTTGCAAAGGTGGGCGCTATGGAAGGCGATATTTATGATCGACAAATCGCCTTCAACGAATTTTTTACTATTTTTCGTCAACAGTCACTCGTCAGCTGGCAGTATAAATGGAGTAAAGGAGATTTGGGGCGATGGCAACATTCTATCATCCCAAAGGTGTCGAAGAAATCGTGGTTTAGCGGGATGGATGTGGGTCGAGACTTCATTCGTGTCATGTCTCGCCTCATGTCCAATCATTATTCTTTGAACGCTCATTTATACCGGGTTGGGCTGAGCGACAGCAATCTCTGTGAGTGTGGACAAGGCTATCAGGACGCAGATCACGTTATTTGGTCTTGTGCTGAGCATCGTGGTTTCAGATCGAGGCTTTATGATTCCCTTCGGGCTCGAGGTAGACATCCCAATGTGCCAATTCGAGATATTTTGGCTGTACGTGATTTGGAGTACATGAAACTCATTTATGTGTTTTTGACTAACATTAGTCTTAGATTGTAGTTAGTTTAACCTGTATGTTTATTTTAAGTTTTTTTTTTATCTGTGTATGTGTGTGTGTTTTTTTTTCTTTTTCAAAACATGTTCAAGTCAAAAAAAAAACCACAAATTGTATAGTTATAAGTGTTTCAATAATTTAGAATTTAAATTTAATGTATTAGGTAAACCATACTTTAAATTCCCACCCTCTTTCCCATCCGTAATTTGTAATTCCTATTAACATCGAGACGGCCGCGAGTAATCGGCTCTATCCTCCTAACTTTAGTTTTAAGACAAATGATGTATAAAAACATGAAAATTTGGCTATGTAAAGTTGATTCGATTGAGCCTGTACAAATAAATGATTATTTAAAAATAAAAATACCACGCAGTCAGACTTCGTCAGCATCGTCGTGTACAGCCTCCGGGATCGCGCTTTGGCCGTCGTATAAATAAATAAATGAATAAATGTATAAATAATAAAATAAATAAATATATAAATCAATAAATGAATACATATATATAAATAAAAATGAGTTGGCCTTTGTCACGATTTAACTCGCGAGCGGAAAGACCGTTGGGCATGAAAATTTGTATGCAGGAGTTTTTGAGGCCGGAGAAGGTTTTAAAGACAGTAAGAGACCCCTCCCTCCTCTGAAAGGGGGGGCTCTCCTACAAATGAAACACATTTTTCTGCATAACTCGAAAACTGATCAAGCAAATGAACCCAAATTTAGCATGCGGGAGTTTTTCAAGGCAAGAAATGTTTCTATGTAGTTTGAGACCCCTCCCCTCCCTAGAAAGGGAGGCTCCCATACAAATGAAACAGAAGTTTCTGCATATATCAAGAACTAATCAAGCAAATGGAACCAAATTTGGCATATGGAGGTTTTTGGGGGCAAGAAATATTTCTTTGGCACTTCACCAACCCTTCCCACTTTAAATGGGGTAGGGGCTCCCATACAAATAACAAGCAAATATCTGCATAACTCGAGAACTAATCTACTTGATTATTTACTACTACATTTACTTAATGAAACCTTTTTAGCTTATGGGGGTTTTTGGAGGCTAGATTTCTACATACATAAAAATGAATTTCTGTCTGTCTGTCTGTATGTCAGACCCTTATAGACTCGTGAAGTTCTGAACCGACCAACGTGAAAATTTGTATGAAGGGGTTTTTGGGGCTGGGGAAGGTTCTTATGATTGTTTGAGACCCCTACTCTCTCAGGAAGGGGCGCTCTCATACAAATGAGACACACATTTCTTCATAACCCGAGAACTAATCAAGCAAATCGAATCAAATTTGACATGTTGGGGTTTTGAAGGCAAGAATGTTTCTATGGTAGTTCAAGAACCCTTCCCTTTCTGAAGGGGGTGGGGGGTTTCAAACAAATGAAACTCAAATTTTTATTATAATCGATGAGCCCAGTGCGATGGTTCGAGAACTAATCAAGCAAATGGAACCAAATTTTGAATGTGGGGGGTTTTGAAGGCAATGATTGTATGGTGGTTTGAGAAACCACCCCCCTCTGGAAGGGAGGGCTCCCATACAAATGAAACACAAATTTCTACCAAAAATGAGAATTATCCAGCTTACTTAAACACAAAACGTGTGTTTTTCGGATAAGTAGCATGTTTTGATAGAAGTTTGAACCCCTGCTTATTCAAGAAAAAAAAACTCATTTCGCAAAACAAAACCATAAACGTGCCAATTATATTAAATTTTTCTTCATTTAGTTGCAAGCGTAAGGCTTGCTTCATTTAGAATTGAAAAATTTTTTTGCTCATATTGTGGCGCTCCTGGTGGACGGATTTGGAAGTTCTCGGGGCCCACGTGTCGGGAATTTTGTCAGCTTCACGTACGTATTTTTGACATTCCGCAAATCGACTGTACTTTGTAAACAATTAACATGGAAGCCGAAAGAAGGAAAAAAATGTGCACAGTTATTTGGAAAATCCATTGTGGTCTGCATCTAGGCTAGCTAAACAGCTGAAATTGCCCAGAAATACCGTATGGCGCGTTATCAAACGGTATAAGGAAACATTGACGACGATTCGGAAGCCTCAAGCCAATCGTCGGAGTGGAACTGTCGACCGGAAACTGCGTGGTAAGATTTTGAAGACGATTAAGAGGAATCCCAATCTGTCGGACCGTGATTTGGCCAGAAAATTCGGTGCTGCCCATAGTACCGTGAGGAGAACTCGACTCCGGGAAGGAATCAAGTCGTATCGAGCTAGCAAACAGCCAAATCGGACCATAAAACAGAATAGTGTGGCCAAAATCCGAGCTCGGAAGCTATACGACCAGGTGCTGACCAAGTTCGACGGGTGTCTTCTGATGGACGATGAAACCTATGTCAAGGCTGACTTCGGGCAAATCCCAGGTCAAAAATTTTACTTGGCAACGGCTCGGGGGGATGTTCCAGTCAAATTTAAATTTGTTTTTGCCGACAAATTTGCACGAAAATTCATGATTTGGCAGGGCATTTGCAGCTGTGGCAAAAAAACGATAGTTTTCGTTACAAATAAGACAATGACGTCGAAACTATACCAAAAAGAGTGTCTTCAACTGGCCTTCTCACCATATATTTTATTGTGACCTAAAAGTGAAAGGTCGCAACCATGAGGTGAACTCCTGTTACTGAAAACTTTATTCATGAATCTGGCAAATCTACTTTACCGACATTAAATGTGAACAAGACATTAATCTACTGACGGGATTTGAACCTGGTGTTGCAGTGAAAAGCGGTTATAGGATCTGGTGGATGTACTAACTACGCTTTTGTCATTCTTGAATCGACTTCACTGACTAATGAAGCTGATTACACAACTTTAGATAAGAGGCAAAATAACTCTTCCAAAGTTCATGACTCGTATCGGTCATTTCATTCCTGCAACCATGAATAAGAGACATGAATTTATAAAATAAGATAAGACTTATTTTCATGTTTTTAATTAATGAAATCAGAAATGTACCAGTTTTGGTGAACCCGACAATTACCCGATTAACAATTACATCTTAACGATTTTATATTGAGTAAGCTTCTATATAACCAAATCTAGTCGTATAAAAGTATTTTCAACCGTTTTAGATTATGTGTGTTGCTTGGGTATCGGTAGTACTCGGACCACTACAAGAATAGCGAATAACGAAATACCAAACGCCCTTTTTGGAGCCCTTTCAAGAGTTATAAAGTGTTGAATTTCAAAATTTTCGTGGAGAATCGATAGTAAAGCCACAAACACTAATAGCATCGGGTTTGATGGTTCTTTAGACTGAATCAAATGTAGTAGAAATTTATTAATTCAACGTCATCAATTTCTTCACATGAACAAGGAGTCCTACGTCAACTTTGCAGTTATGTCACTGACATGACTCATTTTTTGATTTTTATGTTAAATTTATTCAAAATGATCAACCCAAGTAGCACACTACGATCATAATTAGTTGTTGTAACTGGATTATGACATAGCAAGTCATATTTATGTTATCTCAACCGAATGGCAACAAGTGTGCTGCTAGGAAAGCGACGTGTTAATATTTTTTTTGTAGTTTTCCAATTATTTTGCTCTATGATTTTATAAGATTTTACTTATGATTATCCTGAGGTAGTTTGGTTGAGTGTACCATACTCATGTTTAACAATCAGCCTGAAATTGGAATCTCTCATTTCATTTAGACTTTTTATTTGAATGCAGCGCATCAACTCTATTAATTATCAATAAATTAATGACAAATTAAATTAGTAATTATTAGCTATTAATCTACACAGTTTGAATAAAGCATGTAATTTTCTGTGTTATCTAATGCACATAAATGGAATGCAAGATTTGGCAGAAATTAATGGGATATTTCATGTAAATTTCAGCCAGATAATGCCTGAATCTAGCCTTTTGTATGAAAGATTGCAAACAATGTTGTATGGCACATGCAAGATTGCAAACCATTTCGTTGTTCACGCTTCCTTTGGCTTGAAATTAAACTAGGGGAAATTTGAGGCGCATGTTAAATTTCATTATTTTTATCTGTGTAGCTTAAATTACCAGTATACTTTGTAACGAAAATGATATCACAAAACGAAGTTCGCGGAACGTTATCTCAAGCCCAATGCAAAGCAGGCTTATCGCTCAATCAACAATCGGTCCAACCGCGCGATATCCGTTCCGTTCTGTTTGAATAGCCGATGCACCATTCGAGTTCCACGAAAAACACTTAATACTTCCAACTTACCAGGTTGGAGTCGCACTGACTGGACTGACAGGACCGAAAATATGCACTCTGCAAGCGCAATTCCGCAAACACGGCAAAGTGGGGGCCGATTCCGATCCCATCTTCGGTAACAAATCAAGTGTTTGAAATGCTCTTAAATTCAGTTGCACCCGTCCTGTTCCGTTTGAGCACCGTCCAACGGAACAGGCGAGAGAAAGCTGACGCCAATGCCGGATGTCGGTTGCAAACAGCAACCCAGCTCCAAAGAAGACAGATGACAAATAAATCGAGCAAATATCGAAGCGATAAATCCACTGATCCTCACCCATTTACTTTCCCTGCTCCGAGTCGTGGAGCTCCGATGGTGATAATCTCCTCAAAAAGCAACCGAAGTTGAAAAGTCATTTCGTCCGACTGGGATTCAAAACTCATTAGTACAAGATGAATTAGTGCTGCCACCTGTCGTCGCCCGTTTGGCCAACTAACCAGCAGCTAAGTAAGCGGTGACTAACTGCTTGGAAGGAAAAGTTCGCAGGAAAATCCTTCTAGCAGTGAGCAAATTATTTCACTTTGAAAGCAAAGCGAAAAGGCTCATAATTTCACTTTAAGAAGGAGGAAAAAAGCTTTTAACGCCCCTCCTGAAGCATATTTATGTTCAGCAACAGCACCGGGACTCGTGCTGGGCATTCAACAGTCAAAAAGGGGGAAACGACCAACCAAAAAAGCGCACCGCCATTCGCCAGTGCCGGGATTTACGGTTGCCGGAAAAGTTTCTGCCAAGTTTGGAATGGAGGTAACAGATCGGAACGGGAAACGGCAAGGGAAATGCATTTTCACCAGTTTTAATGAAAATTTATTTTAGTCTGAAAATACCGAAACGCTGAGCAGGGCGCTGTTGCTGTGGTCGATTCGGGAAGCAGATATGGAAGTTGGCAGGATCCGGCTGTAGTTTACTGCACTTGCTCTGAAAGGGGTTAGTTCGAAACGGAAAAAGACCAAACATTCGGATGTGCTTTTCATTTCCATCACCCAGAGTAACCGGAGGTGGGAGGTTGAGGGGGGATTCGCAGATCGGATGAACGCTAAAATGCGAGTGTTAAAGATAATGGAGATCGTGGCTTTTTATTCCCATGATTCTTCATCTTAGTGGGGAAAGGTTCGGTATGTTTGGCTTGCTTGCCGTAGCTTATGGCTGCCTTAATCGTAATGTAGGGTAAGTGTGCCAGTGCTAGCAGAGTTTGTATACTTTTAGAATGGGTGTTGAACCGAATTGAGGTTAGCTTTGCTCAATAGGGCATTTGAAGTTAACTAAAATTATAGGACCAATTATAGTCAAGTCGAGCTTCACTGTACTCGACCGGTCTATTTGGCTATTTTAGATGTCAAAATCGAAGAAATTTTGTCGACTAGGTCGAATCAGTCAACCGTTGGGAAATTAGTAACTGATATGACACATTTTTCCAAATAGGAGCTTGTTTTGATACGCGTTTTTCATCGGTTAATGATAACTGATTGTGCAAGTCAAAAAATATGCTAAATCATTATTTTTTGCAGGTGAATTAACAAAATAAACAATATATTTCAAGCAAAAAAAAGGCTCATCTTATTTAAAACAAAACAAAATACCATCAGAATGACTCATCGAACTGTTAAAAAATAATGTGGACATCGCCAGAGACTTTAGTGGCATGGAGACAGTAAAGATAATGTTAAGTAGAAGTGGTAGGAAATTGACCAAGAGCTCGACTCATAAGGATCACCAACCTTGAGTCAGAAAAGCAAATAGCAACTTTTATTTTTTCGCTTGAATTCAATTACTTTTGTAATCCTTACATTGAATGTCAAGTCCAGTCGGTGCACAGTGGACAAGAACTTATGGAAACTAAGGAAAAATCTCTAACTTTTGTCGCTTTTAAGCGCGGCCTGTAAACAAGGCCGTTTCCGTTTAGAAACTGTCAGGGGAATCGAATGGAACTGGTTTAAATCAACGCATGGATATATTTGTGGAGTTAAAGAGCTTATTTTACCCCACTTCCCCTTATATTTTTTAATAATTTATAGACATCTTTGCTCGGAGTCGCTCAAGATCAACAAAATAGTGCTAGTCCCATGTGCAATTTCCTGGAAAATCGAAGAGAGGTTTTCTCAACCATCGCATGGCTCTATGAACGAAGGAATGGCTGGTTTTACCCCACTTCCCTTTTGTTTTTAAATAAAGTATAGATATTTTTACACGGAGAGGCTCAAGATTATCAAAACGGTGCTAATCCCATGTGCAATTTTCTGGAAAATTTAAAAGAAGTTGTTTAAACTATCTGATGGGTCTGTAAACGAAGATATGGCTGGTTTTACCCCACTTCCCCTTGTATTCGTGAGTAGTTTAAAAATGTCTTTGCTCGGAGTAGCTCAAGATCAACAAAATTGGACTAGTCCAAAGTTAAATTTCTTGGAAAATCGAATAGAGGTTGTTTAAATCACCGCCCGACTTTGGGAACAAAGATATGGCTGATTTTCCCTAGTTTAACGCATATAAAGACTGTATTCGATGAAATTTGGACACACAAAATAGGTCACCATTTTCCTTGAGCCCGATTCTTTTCAAACTTTCTGGAAATAAAGTACTACTAAATGGTTAGGTTTTGACATCATTGGTTTATTGAACCTCTTCTCCCAACCCAAATGCCCACACCTTTGCCTTGACCCCTTGCATTAAATTGTGGGCAATGATAGGACCGACTTGCTTACTTACTTTTAACCACACTTTCTTTAGTTCAAGTTCATTTTCTATCAGTTTTGGAGTTTTAACGAGCTTTGCCTTCATGATTGCCCAAAATTTTCAATTGGGTGAAGTTCCGGAGTGTTTGGAGGGTTGACATCTTTTGGTACAAAAACTACATTATTATCTTTGTACCAGTCTACGACGGGCCGGGCATAGTGGCAAGATGCCAAATCCGGCCAAAACAGTGTCGGTCCATCGTGAGATCTCAAGAAGGGCAGAAGTCGTTTTTGGAGGCATTCGTCCTTGTAGATTTGTCCGTTGACGGTCCCAGAGGTGATGAAGGGCTGACTCATTTTGCCACATCCGCAGATCGCTTGCCAGACAAGGAATTTAACGAATTTCGACAGTTTCTTCTTCCGTACACTCTCCGGAACGGCCAACTTAGAGGTGGTGACGTAGTGTTCCTGTCCTGGCATTTGTTTGGTGTCGGCTTTAATGTAGGTCTCATCGTCCAGCACAATGCAGAACGGTTTTGTGAGCCACTCCCTGTACAGTTTTCTTGCACGAGTTTCGGCCACCGAGTTCTGTTTATTGCTCCGGTTCGGTGCCTTCTGGACCTTGTATACATGTAATCCAGAACGTTTAATTGTTTTCTGCACAAAGCAAACTGAAACTTTCGCCTTTTTCGCAACATCCCTGATCGAAAGGTTAAGATAACGCTTAAATTGGTTCAATACCATCCTGGCCTTCTCCGGATTTGATGTGCCACGTTTTTTGCCAATACCATTTTTCCGCTTGGTTGTCTTACGGTCCTTGAACGTTTTGATCACATGAGATACGGTTGAATGTGCGATTCCGAGCTGTTTTCCGATCCATCGATGAGAAGCGTTTGGGTTTTCGAAGTGGGTTCCCAAAATTTGTTGGCGCACTATTTCTTCATTCGAAGCCATCACTGAAATCACTCGACCGATTTTCACGAAACTCATTTCACAATTGACACAACACAATGAAATACATGCAGTGAAAATTTCAATTTTTTTTACCTACACGCTAAAAAGCTACGAACAATTGCGTGTGTCCAAATTTCATCGAATACAGTCTTTAGAAGTGGTAGGAAATTGACCAAGAGCTCGATTCATAAGGATCACCAGCCTTGGGTCAGAAAAGCAAATGGCATCTTTTATTTTCTCGCTTGAATACATTTACTTTTGTGATCCTTACATTGATTCTCAAGTCCAGTCGGTTCACAGTGGGCAAGAACTGATGAAAACTAAGGAAATAATCTGTAACTTTTGTCGCTTCTAAGTGCGGCCTGTAAACAAGGCCATTTCCGCTTGGAAACTGTCTGGAAAATCGAATGGAACTGGTTTCAATCTACGCACGGATATGGTTGTGGATTTATAGAGCTTATTTTACCCCACTTTCCCTTATATTCTCGAATATTTTATAGACATCTTTGCTCGGAGTCGCTCAAGATCAACAAAATAGAGCTAATCCCAAGTGAAACTTACTGGAAAATCGAAAAGAGGTTTTTTCGACCACCACAAAGCTCTGCGAACGAAGATATGGCTGGTTTTACCCCACTTCCACTTATATTATTGAATAATTTATAGATATCTTTGCTCGGAGTCACTCAAGATCAACAAAATAGGACTAGTCCAATGAAATTTCTTGGAAAATCGAATAGAGGTTGTTTCCATCACCGCCTGGCTCTGGGAACAAAGATATGGCTGATTAGCCCCAGTTTAACGCATAAAGTTGAATTTTTTATCCCAAGAATATAACAGGAAGTGAGGTAAAATCAGCTTAATCTTTGTTCACAGAGCCGTGCGGTAGAGGAAATATCTTCTATTCGATTCTTCAAGAAATTTTACATAAGATAAGCTTTATTTGGTTGATTTTGAGCTACTCCGAGCAAAGATATTTATAAACTATTCAAGAATACTAGGGTAAGTGGGGTAAAACCAGCCATATCTTCGTTCACAGACCCGTGAGATAGTTTAAAAAGCTTCTATTCGATTTTCCAGAAAATTTCACATGAGATTAGCACTATTATGATGATCTTGAGCCTCTGCGTGCAAAGATGTCTATAAATTATTTGAAAATAAAAAGGGAAGTGGGGTAAAACAAGCCCTTTTTTCGTTAACAGAGCCGTGAGGTTGTCGAAAAAACCTCTTTTCGATTCTCCAGGAATTTTCACATATTTTGTTGAGATTGTGCGACTCCGAGCAAAGATGTCTATAAATTATTCAAGAATATAAGGGGAAGTGGGGTAAATAAAGCTCTATAACTCCACAACCACATCTGTGCGTTGATTCCCAGACAATTTCCATGCGAAAACAGCCTTGCTTACAGGCCGTGCTCAAAAGCGACAAAAGTTACAGATTTTTTCCTTAGTTTTCATCAGTTCTTGTCCACTGTGCGGTGGCCGAACGGAGACTCCTAACAACAGTATAGATGAGTTTTTGACATTAATCCTAGAACTCTGATTTTTACTGAAGTACTTTTAAGCGCATGATTTCAGTACATTTGCACTTGGTATTTGGAAATTTACCCTTGAGTTAAGTGGTTTATAGAATTAGTCCTATATATCAAGAAGTATAACAAGAAACTACCCAGCATTTAGAGCACCTCCTAGAAAATTTAAAAGAAGACTTCCCAGAGCTTCAGAAACCAATACCTTCTAAAAATTCAGAAAGAGACTTCTTAGAAGAGAAAAGGAAATAAGGGCCAGGGGCGACTCCAGCGTAGTGATTATAATCCATACCTCTAACGCCAAAGTCACGAGTTCGAATCTCACCCCCGGACAAGTTACGAAAATACCCAAAAGGTATTTGAGTGGCAACGACGGGATATGGACCAGCTCAGGGTTGAAAATATCGATAGTAAATGAATATGATAGTAAATAAATTAGGAGTGAAGAAAACACTTCTTAGTAGTTCAAGCAGGAATATCTAAAAAAACATCCCCAAATTTCAAGATCAACATCCTAGAAAATTTCAAAGAAGACTTCCCTGAGCTTCAGAAAGATACTTCCCAGATGTTCAGAAGGGAACTTCTCAGTAAAACAGGAGAGAACTTCTCAGAGCTTCTGGAAGAAGTTTGGAGAAGAGGACTTTTTAGAAGTTTGGACTTTTTCAGAGGTTCTTGAACCCTTCCCAGAAATTTAAGATTCCGTCCCTGAGGTTCAAGAAAAAAAAATCCTACCTATAATTTCTTAAAAACTCGCAAACAACTTCCACAAAGTTTATAGCGGTACGTCCTAGAAGTTCAGAAAGAAACTTCTCTGAAGTTCAGAAATGGACTTCCCAGAACCCCCAGCAGAAATTTTCCAAAATTTTAGTTGCAGCTTCCCAGAACTGCTAGAGAGCTTTCCCGAAGTAGAGGAGAGAATATTTCAGAATTTCAGAAGAAATTTTCCCGAAGTTTAGGAAAAAAATCTCCCCGAAGAAGAGAATGAAACTTTCCAGAAGTAAAGAAGGTACATCCAAGTAGTTTGAGCAAGAATTTCTCAGAAATTAAGGAATGAATTTCCCCGAAGTTCAGAAGAAAATTTCCTAAAAGTTCAGGATTCCTCAGAAGTTCAGAAACAAAACTTTCAACAAATTTATGGGAACTTTCCTGGAAATTCTGGGAAGGACATTCCCAAAGTTTCGATTAAATTTTTCTCGGAGTTCAGGATGGGGCTCATTAGTGGTTTAGAATGAATAAGCTCAGGAAATCACTTCCTGAGAAACAAGAAGTAACATACTAGAGAGAGGGCACTACTTATAAGTTCAAGAAGGAATTTCTCAAAAAATCAGGAAAGAACTTCTCTGATGTTCAGTAGAGGACTTTTCAGAAGTTCTGAAAGAATCTTTCCGATAGTTTAGTTGGAGCTACACAGAAGTGTTAGAGAGCTTTCCTGAAGTCCAGAATCGAACAAATCAGAATTTCGAGATGAGAATTTCTTGAAGTTCTGTAATTCTCAAAAGTTCGGGTAGATACTTTTCAGAAAAACAAAAGAAACTTTCAAAAATTAAAGAGGTTTTACAAAAACCATTTTCAAAATCTTTATGGTCTTGTGAAGGTTTTATTAATTTGTTTCCACAGCCGTTTATAGAGTGGGTCACTTTGTACACATTTTAGCTTTAAAAGAGCATAGAAGAAGTGTTGGTGGACAAAACAGTTTTGAATGTAATTGTTACTTGAGTTTCTTCAATGCCAATTTGCCGTTTAATGCATGTACTTAAGGGGTGATTCAAAAATGACGTCCACTCTTTAGGGGGGGGGAGGGGGGTATCAAATTTGTGACAATATGTGACAGGGGGGGGGGTTATCAAAATGTGACATCCAACAATTTTGCATTTGAAATTTGTCAGCCTTAATACGAAAACAAAGGCGTCTAAAAGTTTTGGGTGTACGGTAAATGAAAATACACATTTTACTTAGTTGTGTGAGTGCATAAAATTTATTTACTGTTCTTATCGTCAATGAGCACGAACCGCATGAGCTGTGCTTCATTCTGAAACTTCGTCGAAGTTTGATTTTGTTGAAAATCCTATTGTGTTGTATTTTGTCGTGCATACCCGCTGTGTAATTAACAAGCCAACCGTGGTGTGTGAATACTGGCAAGATATAAAAAACGAATCCTATTGTGAAGAACTTTTCAAATCGAAAATTAGCACCTTGAAAACGGAAGCTTCGAAACCGAAAGATATACTAAAGGTTTTTAAGCCAGCAGACCTTCTGTTGCGTATGTTTTTCGTCTAATGTAACTGTATATTCTTCAATATTTGTGCTGAACTGTAGATATCAACTTTAAGTTAACATTATTTTAAATAAATTCAACTTTTACTTACAATTTTAATGTGTCTTAATTGATAATAGAATTTAAGCTATCCGATCTAAATTTTAAAGTATTCATAGTGTTACTTTGTGGTCGCTTTTATTCGCTAGAGGTATTGTGTAGACAGACAATCGAAACAACTGTCAAAGTAATGTGGTAGCGTTAGTGCTCAAGGCGGTTGATTTCAAATCGACCCAGTTGGCTTTGGGATGGTACTGAACGACCTGGCCTCTGTCGCTGACAATGACCCATTTGCTTCTACACAGTGGTACTTCCCACCATTTTGACCACTTTTGGTCAATCTTTTAAAAAATTTGGATGTCGTCCGCTGGTTTTATGAATTTTCGAAGCTTTGCTTTGGTTAAAGCCCAAAAAGTCTCGATTGGCCGTGACTCCGTGCAGTTCGGCGGATTCATGTCTTTCGGCACGAAACATACATTTTGACTTTTGTACCATTCTACTTGACTTTCGTGCTGCCTGATCATCAGCAATAATCGCTTCTGGAGACATTCCTCAACGAATTTCTGGGTGTTCATCGTCTCCGTTGTGATGTACGGACTAGATGTTTTACCACACTCGCATATTGCCTGCTAAACCATAACCTTCTTTCCGAATTTTTCGGTCTTTGTCTTCGCTTACAGTACAGAATTGTGGTCCGGGAAGCGTTTTGTAATCTAGTTTCACATCGTCCATTATTATACAACCAGGAATTCTACACAATAACGAATCGTAGAGTTTGCGGGCCCGTAGTTTCACGGACGTGGCCTGTTTTGGGTTTCTTTTGGGTTTTTTCTGCTTTCTGTATGTTTTTAGCCCAAGTCTTTCTTTGGCACGCATGACGTTACTCGACGAGGTCCCTAGTTTTTTCGCAACATCCCGAGCGGAAGTCGCTGGTTTTCGCTTGTAGCCATCCCAGATCTTTTATCGATATCCGGACTAACAGGACCGGATTTCCGACCACTCTTTGGCGCATCTTCAAACGTACACTTTTCTCTATATTTTCGATCCGCAGATCGTACAGCTCCGACGCTTATACTCTCTTCCTTGGCCAATTTTCTTAAGGAGAGTCCGCTCACAGTTCACCATTTGTGCACGATACTTTTCGGTGTTCGGAGTAAGACCGCGCATTTTGATAGGTAACACAAAACTGAGCACTTTTTTATGCTTTGTCATTCAGAAATGAGCAAACAAAAGGACGCAGCCAAAACATGTTGAAATATTTCATTATATTCAAAATGACCGTTTAAATAAGGTGTGCTTATACCACAGCCATTCAAGCTTGAATCTCGACTTGTGTAAATTTCCGCAACCGTCAATTTGAAAGGAATCGCTAAATCTAGAGAAAATCGTCAAAAGGTCGAAAGTAACATTTGTAAACAATGACTTAAAACTTAAATTTCCTGGAAATACCAGGTTCCTAACATCTACATCCACTACCAACTGGAGGGTAATAACTCCTTGTATCTATTTTTGGTGCTATTTTGTTGGTGGGATCAAGCACCAAATGTTACTTTCGACCTTTTGACTATTTTGTCTAGAAATGTCAATAAGCATTTAGCAAAAAGCAAATCTGTCAGTTTTGTAGACGATTTGTGGCATATAATTGCACGTCAAAACATCGTGTCAATATCGGGTGGCATGTGGCGAAAGACCGAGTGATATTTTGACATGCTAGCAGATGCCGCAACTTCACCACATTATTAGGCACCTCGACCAAGTGAACTACGTAGCGTTAGTGAAGCAACAGTTGCTTACGCTAGCGCTTGCTAGCGATTTGAAAATTTACACAAAGTTATTGATTAATTTTGCTCTTGCTTAAACGTCTGTCTGTGCTTATACTTTCTGGAATAATCGTTAGTTGCTGAAGACGTTGGTTGATCTTGGTCAGCATGGAGCGTCAGCTGTGCAGAGAGGTGAGGCTATGAATTTGGAGTAACATGTACATTTTTTATAGAAAAAAACAGCATTGTTAAAAATAAATACGTACGTGAACAATCTTTTTCAGTTAGCATATTCTATTTTGAAAGCAACAAAAATATTATAAATCTTGAAATCTTGATTTTATAGAATATGGGACAGTGCTTAAGGATTGCGGTCAGGAAGAACCTGCTACTTTAAAAAAGTTTATAATTAAGGAATCGAAAAGTGCTTGAAATTTTCTTGGCAATAAAAATATGATCTAGACTAAGTGTTGCACACAATTTTAACGTTGAGAGAAACTGTCGGGAACTTTGAATAAAACACCATCCTTTGCGAAAAAAATCAATCAATTTATTATCAACAAGAAATTATGATTTCAGTCCTGTATGGAAATTTCAAAATAGGGTAAAATTATGAAATTCGATAACTGATTGTCTAAGGAAAATATTCTTGTGGTGGAAAGTGCTTTAAATTATCTCAGCAAACTGAAAAATTATGAAATTGCAAATTTTTACACAAAAATTTCTAGGGCTCAGGAAAATCGAAAAATAACATCGTCTATACCAAAATTGCCCACAAAATTGGAATATTGATTTTTTGAAACCCATGTCAAGGTGCGATCATTTTTTGATCTCCCAGTATGAAATATCAGTGGAATTTCCTAGACTGTTCAATGTAACTCACGAAAATCCTCGATATATTTCAAAAACAAAAAACTCATCGCTTTCAAATTGTATTGTTCTAAATATCAAATTTTGCAATCAAAAACAATTATTTCTGTTGGAATAATCATGATTTCATTTCTTTTTCACTTTCTGATCATATTCTTTTTCGGACTTTTGAGTAATTTCAAGATTTTTCAGTACTTTTTTCTACGAGGCATGATGTTTTGCGCGTCTTCTCTACAAGAAAAATTATGTATGTTTCCATATAATTTTCCATATCTCGAGATCAACATCCAATATCGATATATCAAAATTTGCAATCGCATAAAAGTTGGTTTGATGTTTTTCGCCATACAAACGGTGTTTTTCTGATTGTTCCGAACAATTTTCCTTAACCGTGAAATAATGTTGTGTAAAATATCTTTCCTGAATATTGATTAGAAAATTTCAAGCACTTTTTAAAACTCAATTGATGTTTTACAAAGTTTGCACTGCAAACTTTAATTATTCACCAGAGCGGAACTGAGATCAGTCAATGGTGTTTAAGCCAGATTTTGCCCGATTATGCGGTAACTTTTGCTCAAAAATCTGTTACTTATGCACAAAAGTGAGGAAAAACACCGGTTTCCACATTAGACCCGGGGTTATCTCATACATAGATGTGTAAGTGCATGAGTGTGGTTCATGAGTTATGAATTTTTAAAGTAAGTATTATTGGAAAATCTAAAAATGATATAAACTCAACTAAAACTCCCCATTTCTTAAATTTTATCCATTGTAATCTAGTTAGTTTGATGGTTGTAAAGATGTTAATGTAGCCACTCATACCGATGTGGTCTAGAGAAAAATCTACGAATCACCATATTTTAATAAAGCTTTGTTTTTGAATCTTAAAAAACTATCGCAACTTTAATATTTATCAAGAGTAATAAAAATATACAATGAAATTATTAATTGAATACGCATTTCTGAATCATAATCAGTCATGTTTTTCTTCTACTTTTTAACTAAGATTATTTTAAATTCAAAACTAAAATGTTTCTTAAGTGAGTGCAGTTTAAAAAAAAATATTTAAAAAACTACGTTTTATACAGAAGAAAAAATGTCGAACAAATATCTTCACTTATCTCTGCCAGTTATTTCCATCAAAACACACTTCCCTTATCCGTGGACAGAAGAACTTTACACATGTAAATGATTCAATTTGAACTAAAATACACGTTATTATTGAAATCGATAAAACCAATATGCATATATTCTTTATTCAGAAGTGTGACGTCCAATGGGGGGGGGGTAATCATATTTGTGACAAAGTGTGACAGAGGGGGGGAGGGGGTTGAAAAACCTGAAATTTGATGGACGTCATTTTTGAATCACCCCTAAGGCAAAATGGATTTAAAATGCTTTTTCAACTGAACTGACTTATAAGATAATATGAATGAGTCCTAAAACGGCATTTCAAAACAGCATTTTACGAGATCATAAAGTTGAAGTAAAACCTCTGAAAGGAGTAAAAGGAATCTGAAACAAGGTCTTCTTAAAACAAGGTTTTAAGAAGGTTGTAAAGAAGCTGTGTAAGTTCTCATAAACCCGACTCAAATATGAAACTTATTGGCACCTCTTGGAGCCATAATAGAAACGAAATTGATTTCAAGTGGCTTTTATAAAACTTCAATAAAACTGAATATAGCAGCATGGTTCTGGCAATGTTACTTGGGTTTCGACCCTATGAAGTTCATCGCGTTCTTCTTAATCCATAGAAGAGTACTTATTCAAGATATATGGATGACTGGAATAAGATGGGATGATCATAACGGTAACTATGTAAACTTCAGGATTGCGGTGGGGTTTCCGCTGTTCCACAAGGTCATTTGACTCCGCTGGTCTTGCAGTCTCGTCAACTCATGAAATAACATTTCGCGGATATCGCCAAGTACATGTACATGTAAGCAGCGACACCAGTTGATCCGGACCTGTAAGAAGCAATGGGTTCAGGGACACGCCTGCGCATCGGCAGGTACCAATCGCTCTTTTCGTATTCCACCATTTAAGCACGTACTGCAGCTTACAGTTCGGGATCTCGTTCCATCTTTTTCTCCAAGCAAGCCATCCGCTTTAACGCCATTTCTCGACTGTCATGTAGTTTTACTTGATTGTACCACCGCATCGGGCTGTTGAGCTTCATAGCGGTTCTTTTTCAGAATTGTTGTGTTTTGTCTTTCGAGTGTAGTGGTTTGGAGGATCGAGAGATTCCCAGCGACTCAATTGAAAAATACTACTTCATTAAACCTTCCACTGGATGACCTTACAGTATTTGGCCGAAACCTGAATTATGGCCGATGAAATTATGATGAATGTTGACATGTTCTTCAGCTCTTTCGTGGCCTTGACGATCAGTTGCTCCTTCGTTTCGGTCGCTAAATTATTGTTTGAAGTTCGCCAAGAAATTATCTGCAGTAATAGCTGAAGGTCGATGGAAAGGTTGGTGGATTTCGGTACAACGGTTATCTTCAGCGGTCCTGTCTTTTTTCTGTGAGTAAAATTTTCATACGATCATCCTATGAACTTCTTTCCATTGGAGAATCGTATGATCGTACTTGCAATAATATCTTCTAGTGATATTCATATGAATTATTTGTTCGCACAGAGTAGAATTCCATTGTAGAATTCCATGTTCTTACAACTACGGGGTCCATTATGGAAGTCGAGTCAAGCGAAATTGCGCATACCAAGAGGCCAACTGAAACAGATCGAGTCGGCAACTGAACTTAACTGTAAACTGTAGTGTTGAAATTTTTCAAAATATCTTTGAAATATTACAGCATGCAGTAATTTAGGATTTTCATCAATTTAGCTGCCATAAGCTGAAAAATAAGTATTTACATTTTTCACTCTTGTTTTGTGAGTTGACCTTAAGGAGTGTATCGAATATAAGCTATCCACATACATTTGCGTTGTACGCATGTATTTGTGATGGTTTTTTATGCTCTGAACACTACATGCTGTGCGTTTGACTGTCAGCTTTCTTTTGTTTACTTGTTTGTGCGGTTCAAATTCTGCGTTTTCAAAATGTCGCGTATTGAAAAGGAAGTGAAAATTAAGGTTCTGGACACATGGCTAAGTGAGAAGGGTATTACTATGCGAAAATTGGCGAAGCGGTTTGGAATTCATCATGCGAGTGTTAAAACCATCATTAATAAGTTTGAGGAACACTATTCTTTGGATGAGCTACCAGGAAGAGGCAGAAAACCTGGTTCTTCCAACCCGAAACTGGAGCAGAAAGTGGTATCTCTAATCATGAAGAACAAATCAATGTCAATACGTGATTTGGCCAAAAAAGCAGGAACGAGTGTCGGAATGATCCAGCGTATCAAGAGGCGAAACCACCTGAAGACCTACAAGAAGCAGAAAATCTCGAAACAAAGTGCAGAACAGAAGAAGCGAGCAGCAACAAGAGCCCGGAAATTGTATTCGCGTTTTTTGCAGCGTCCGGATGCATGCGTTTTGATGGACGATGAGACCTATGTAAAGGAGGACTCAAAAACCCTTCCAGGTCCACAATACTTTACTGCCGTCGTTGGGGAGGATGTGAGCGATGCGGACAGGTCGATTCAAGTGGAGAAATTCGGTCGAAAGGTACTGGTATGGCAAGCAATATGTTCCTGTGGTTTAAAGTCAACCATTTTTTACACTACCGGAACTATAAATGCGGAAATCTATCGATCTGAGTGTCTCCAGAAGAGATTGTTGCCTTTATATAAGAAGCATAGTACACCTCCACTGTTTTGGCCGGATTTAGCGTCGGCTCACTATGCCAAAACCACTCTCAATTGGCTTGCGGAAAAGGGTATAGATTTCGTTAAGAAAAATATCAATCCACCAAATTGCCCTCAGCTTCGACCCATCGAACGTTACAGGGCAATCGTGAAGAGGGTCTTCAAGAAGACTGATAAGGCAGCTGGGAACATGCAGGAGCTCAAAAAAATATGGGCTCAAGCGTCCAAAAAATGCGATGCAACACTTGTCCGGAACTTTGATGAAGAGCATTCGATCCAAAGTTCGAAAATTCGTGAAGGAATAACTTAAATTTCATCCGGTCTTCATATTGTTCAAGTTTAACCTCGTACAATAAAGGATCAATTTTTTGTATGAATAAAATATCGGATTTCAACATAATTTGAAAGAAAATTTGTGGATAGCTTATTTTCGATACACTCCTTAGTTACTGTCTAAATTTATAATGAGACCTATCCAGAACTGCTAGGATAACTTTTGCAAAACTTTTGGAAAGTACTCGATAGAACTTTTCAAAAAATCTGGGAGCTTCTGGGAATTCTTGAACTTTGAAAAATCCTTATTCTGAAATTCTTAAATGTTCTCTTCTGAACTTTTCTTGGAAGTTACAACTAAATTTTTGAGAAGTTTCATCTGGAACTTCTGAAAAGCCCTTTCCTGAATTTCAAAGAAGTTCGCTATTGAATGTTTAGGACGTTCTGAGCTTTGTGGAAGCTTGCTTTGGTATTTTTGAAATTTGTTAGATAGTACTCTCTCCTGAACTTCGGGAAAGTGTTTTGCCTGGATTCCTGGGAAGTCCATCTTGCATTTTTGAGAAAACTTCAAAACTGGAATATTCCAAACTTTTAAGCAACTCTACTTCTTCCTGAGACAATGAGTAGTCCTTTACTGATTTTCTGGGAAGTTATCTTCTTAACTTTTGGGAAATATGAACTAGAATTTGAAAGCATTTGGTCCTGATTTTTTTGTGATATTCCAGTTTGAACTACTGCAAGAAGTATTCTTTCTATACATCAAGAAACGTAGGACTAATTTCATAAACCACTTAACTCGTGGGTCGATGTGCTAATTAACTGTTGTTCTGAGTCTGAAGTTAATTGTTTTTCTGTTAGTTCACTTGCAAAAAATAATGGTTTAGTGTGTTTCTTACCTTGTTCAGTCAATTAACCTAAACCGATGAAAAAACAAACTCTTTCATGACAAAATGTAACCGATCAGTCACTAGTTTCCGAGCAATCGATTGAGTCGACAAACTCGACAAAATTTCGTAGTTCTCGACGTCTGTAATAGCAAAATTGATCTGTCGAGCAATCTCGATTTCTATAATTCAAAAAAAAAGTTGGCCCCTATGATTGAAACTAATACTTATTAAAAATGCCATCCGCTCAATTTCATACACTGAAAGTTAATTTTAGTTTATATTACACAATCGAAAGTAATACTCACTAATCCATTCGTTGTTTTCAGCAACGAAACTGATTTGTTCTTTTTATGAAGATGTATTCGTAATTAATTGCACGCCCAACTGTCAAAAGCACGAAGCTTTTGTTGACACAGAATGACCATTCGTACATTGTACGGAAACAATGCAAAGAGCTACGAATATTTTGTCACAAATTAAAAAGAAACGTCTCTCTGGTGGTTGCATGAAGGACTGACAGATCTACTTTATCGACTCAAAATGTAATTGACAAAAAAAGCGCAACCACGTGGAATTGTCCAGCGATTTTTTATTGTTTCAGACATGGGGTTCGAACCTAAATCTTTGGAAAGTGCTGATTCTAAATCCGTGATTGATCTCACTAGGCCACACTGACTCGTGACAACAATCTTGCTTAATGAGCATGAAGTTATAGCTCTCGACAGCGCTTTGATTTTTATTTTGGGATAGATAAATTATTTCCGCCTATACCAGCACAAACACCATCATGCATGAGTACGGCATAAAAGAGAAACAGCGATTGGCTGGTCATCACGAAGTTCATTCTGTGCATTTTACAAAAAGGTGTAATGATAGCACCAGATAAAAAGCATTATCAATGTTTCATACAATTTACGAGACATTTGTTCTATGTACAAAATCCATGTTTACGAAACGCGTGAAAGCTACTTTACGAAAATAAATTTTCAGTGTACTACCTCTATTCAATTTTCACAACCTGCCGTGCTGTAACGGAGCTATCAATACTTTATCGTCAAATCATTGTTCTATTAAAAATTGCGGTCTTCTGGAGCATAATGGTGATATAAAATTATTTTCTTCTTAAAATAACATCATCATAGATCGTTACTCCACGTATGGGAGAAACGAAAAATAACGATCATAACTTTGATCAGTTTTATCGGAGATTTCCTTTAACAATTGCCCAGCATCTCTCGATGAGCCAAAACTGTGATATATTCCATGGATTCATATTTTTGGGCACAAATTTTATATCATTACTGTTTATAAATACCAGTTTATCCTCAACCATCTTGTGAGTTTTTATTTCACTTCATTTTTTGACTCTTTAAACCATTGCTGCATTGGTTCAGCACTTTGTGAGAACATCTCTTACTGACAACTGTCGTTTTCGGATAATTGTGGAAGAAACTTTTTGTCCAACTAGCAACCCGAGGGCCTAGAAATTTTCAGGAAATTAAAACTATTAATGAGTTATGATTCACAAAATTTATGGCATTCAATTTCATCTCCCTAATGCCGGCAGGTTCCTATTCAATCCACCGATCAAATTTTGTAAAAACTGATCTTGCCAGTGTTTTTGTTGTTTTTAATCAACTTTTCTTCCACTCCTGCGCTGTTTCAATTGTTTTAGGATGTGTTGGCGAATTTCTGTCTTAATTATTGCCGTGAATTTTTCAATTGGGCGGAAGCTCCGGTGAATTTGGTGGGTTCATATCTTTTGGCAAAAAATTGATTCCGTTGGCTTGGTACCACTCCAGCACGTTTCAAGCGTAGAAGCAGGATGTTAGATCAGGCCAGAGCAGAGTTGATCCTTTCTTATTCCTTATGAATGGCAAGAGACGCTTCTTAAATTCACTTTTCCGAGTAAATCGCACAGTTGATTATTCCGGAAAAGATGGAGAGTGCGCTTATTTCACCACATCCGCAAATCGCCTGTCAAATCAGGAACTTCTTCGCAAATTTCAATAATTTCTTCTTTATGATTGCCCAAGACGTTGACGGAAGTCGGCCTTGACGTAAGTTTCGTCATCCAGCACAATGCAACACGATTTGGTGAGCAACTTCGAGTAAAGTTTCCGGGCGCGAGTTTTCGCAGTGATGTTTGGCTTTTCATTCCGGTTTCTGGCTTTTTTTTCACCTTATACACATGTAAACCAGCATGCTTCAGGGTTTCTTCACAAACTTGGGCTTTTTAGCGACATCTCGAATTGACATGTTTGGACGGTTCTTGAACTGCTGCATCACTACCCTGGCCAGTTAACTGTCCATTAGATAATGTATTTGCACTTCCAAGCGTTTCAGCGATCTAATATTTTCCGTCATTATAAGTTTTCTTTGAAGAAAATGTATTAAACATAGTTAAAAGATATGATTCTCCAGTCACCAGCCCAGACTTTTCAAATCACAATGTTTATGTCCTTGCGCTGGCGTTGACACATCTTTCAGCTTCAATCTGTCACGAATATCTGAAAATGCATATTTTGTCGTCATCACAGCAGGCTAGCAGGTCGTCCGTTCATCACAACCCAACCAACGTAAAAATGCGCTGAAAAAAAATGATTTTTTTCACACCCGAACCGTCACCGTTGGCCAAAATGGTATGCATCGCGCGTGTTTTCTGTTGAAACAGAAAAAAAAGACCAGTAGGCAAATGGATCGTCACCATCGTCAAGTAGAACGCTCCGACCGACTCGCGCGCTTCACAGCTTGATTAGAATGCATGCAGTGCCACCTCCAATCGTTAGTCTTCCGCGGGTCGTCAAATTTTCGCCTGCACTGTATGCAGCACTGTATGTATTCACTTCATCAACTTTCAGCTCTCGGTTCTTCCGTCACACAGCGGCTATCGCCACTCTTATCGGAAATCCATCGCGGGATGTGCAGCAAAAACAGTGCCGAAAATTCATGGCGATGGCAGTCGGGAAAAAAAACAAGAAGCCGATCGATTTGAACCATGTCCCGTAGAGTGAGGGTGTATTTGCGTAGAGACAACAGCAGCGTCATTGTGCAATGTCCATTTTCGGCTCATGGAACTGATATTACCTATGAGGGAACTCCCTACGGGAGGCTTTTTTTTTTGTTAACTTCGCACGATTCGCGAGGCCAAAGGATGACAAATTTGCATTAGACCGAATGAAGCTATCGTCGATGATGACCAGATGGCTTGTTTGCTGCATTGCCAGTTTGGTACCTCGAAGGATGTGGGCCATAAATAAGTATGGTTATCCAGAACAGAACAGGAAGTTTGCTTCTGCTTGGGTTTTGGCTCTTGCTTCGTGGAATTTTTATCCACTGTCATTTGTTTTAACTGCGAAAAGTAGGCTGTGATTTCAAGCGAAGAAGGCGCTTTCTTTTTCCACCATAGTTAAATCACGACAACTTATTCGAACAAACGTATCTAATTTGGTAAACAGAGAGAGGAACAAAGATTCAAACCAGAGGTTAAAAATATCATATTCAATTCTCAAATTGCACCCTAACTGAGTCAAAATATTAGTCATCACGCGCTGTTCCTAGCGAACATGAAGTATTGAATTTTGCAAGATGCCGTCACTAGTGAACGTATGGTTCATCCTGATGAATGGAACTCAGTTTTGACAGGTATTCGTGGTTTGTTTGTTTTCGAATTCAAACAGATGAAATAAACAAACCACGGACTCCTGTGAAAAGAAATTCATCCGATTCATTTTGCGAGGTTATGTTAGGTTGGTGTAAAACTCAATACAATACACAAATTTGACTTCATGAATCTCTTGTGCAAAATGAGTCAATCTTTCATTCGTTCCAGAAAGCAGTGAATGTACGTAAGCATAAACAACTCATTCAATTTCAACGTTCTACCGTGAAGACGAAAGAACGGTCATTCATTTGGAGAATCAATGAAGTGGAAAAAACCAAAACTTCTCAAATCGATCCTGCAAATGCCTTTTCTCGAACAAATGCCCCACAAACTCTGTAGCGATTTCCGTCATTGCTCCGCCATTTGGCTTCCTTTGCCTTCAGCCATGTTCGGGAATATTTGAAATCCTGTGGCAGAAAAAATCACTCACGAACGCGAAAATGAATGACTGGTTACCAGAACATTCAGTAAAGCAACCAAAATCTCTTGAGGCTTGAATAGCCGTGTGCTTTGCTGTGGTGTGAATGAGTTGTGTGGAACACAAGGACAACGGAATGACTGAGCACAGCAAAATAAGTAAACACGAATACATTGCGTGACTGATGGAACGAAATGAAGAGAGCGAAAATTGTACAGTTGTTTCCTGGGAAGCTGACCAGACTCATCAAAGCAACGATGGACGGTGTGCAAAACTGCATAAGGATTTCGGGTGAACTATCCAGTTCATTCGAATCTCGTCGGGGACTGCGACAAGGTGACGGACTCTCATGCCTACTATTCAACATCACTCTGGAAGGTGTAATGCGACGAACCGGGTTCAACAGCTGGGGTAAGATTTTCACGAAATATCTGGTCAATTTGTGTGCTTTGCGGACGACATGGACATTATCGCAAGAACATTTGGAACGGTGGCAGAGCTGTACACCCGCCTGAAACGCGAAGCAGCAAAGGTCGGAAAACAAAGTACATGCTGGTAGGCGGAACCGAACACGACTGGATCGGCCTAGGAAGTAATGCCACGATAGACGGGGATACCTTCGAGGTGGTGGAGAAATTTGTCTACCTCGGATCCTTACTGACGGCTGACAACAATACGAGTTGTGAACCAGGTGGAGCGTGATCTGGCAAGCATTAGGCGTGACCGATAGTGTTCGCAAGAAGTTCGGAAAGCTACAGAGGTCACCAGTGCCAAATTCGGAGGACATTGCAAGTAACAGCAGAAGCAAGTCACGGGGGTTTCTGACCCAGCTATTTGCCCTGCAACGCAACAGTTGCACAACTCGAGGGGATAGTGTTGGGAAGAAAGACCCGATGGAGGTAGTCAGAAACCGGATCAACGGACTCTATGACTATGTAAAGGACAGGCACAACGTCCACTAGGAAATAAAAAAGATGGTGACGCGTGTCAAATCAGCCGGGATTGCAGCCAAGTGCGAACAAAACTCGCTTAGGATGAGAGCATAGATTGCCGAAAAGGTTCTTGAGGACAGCTAAAAGGCAAAGAAGAAGGCAACAGTTGGAGCACTGCAGACGCCGAAGAAATTCCAGAATCCACGCTCGGAGAAATGGAAAAGGGACACACCAGGAGACGAGGAGGAGTTGAAATAGCTCAAAAACGACGAAGAGAAAGGTAAAAGCAGCGAATGGCGCACTGTCGGTAACCAAAAAGACAAAACGAAGAAAAACCAGCAGCAAGCGAAAACTTCAGGAGAGAAGAAGAATCAAATGCCTAGGCTTTGTCGGGAGCGAAGTAAAGGCGACGCTCTAATTGTTGAGATATAAAGCGGAACGACGTACGCTGAACTCCTCCGAAAAGTGAGAACTGATCCGGAGTCGAGAGACCTAGGGGAGATATTGGTGAAAACCAGCCTTCAAGATGCTCGTCGAAAAGTCTCTTATTGAGTAGGTGATAGTTAGAGCTCTTTCACAGGAGACTGTGATCGACTGCAAGGATTTTGATGAGATTTCAACAGAAGACGAGCTGAGGAGGGCACAAATGACAATCCGGTTGAGGAAGGCGTACGGTGGCACACAGACGGTGGCAATACATCCAACAAGTTGTTGGAGTCGGGTCGATTAAAAGTTGGGGGCTCACTGAGAGTCGTCCCTCGAGTTCCAAAGGAATTGGAGAGATGATTTAAGTGCATGGGTTTTGGTAATCATGCGAGGAACTGCAAAGCTCCTGACAGATCTGATCTGTGCAGGAAATGCGGGGAGAAGGGTCATTTTACAAGAGATTGCACAAAGCAACCGAGATGCATGCTTTGTAAAAAGGAGGACGGAAATGACCACATGACGGTGACTACGGTGCCCTGAATATAAAAAGGCGACAGCAGGTCAGCTGTAGCAGAGGCAACTGTTGTGGCAGTCAAACAACAGAAACAAAGTGTGACGTCGCAATCTTTGCGGGATCGTATCGTGCTCCTCCCGATAACGGAAACTGGGTAACAGATAAAGCGGCGATGGCTGCGTTACACGTGATGGGTAGATTCCCCATCCAGGAAGTAGTGTCCAGTTCATGGAAAGGGTTCGTGATCGTCAAAATCAACGGGATGTTTGTATGCAACTACTTTGCACCCCTATGGTGGACCATGGTTTAGTTCCACCAGATGCTGGATGCATTGATTGAAAAACTCATCGGGAGAAGATCGGTCGTGATCGGAGGGGACTTCAATCCTTGGGCTGTGGAGTGGGGCAGCAGATGTATCAACGCAAGTGGGTGCAGCCTGCTAGAAGCTCTGGCAAAGCTGGAAGTTACACAATCAAACGTAGGTTCCGCCAGCACTTTTCGCAGGGACGGTCGAGAATCCGTCATCGATGTTACCTTCTATAGTCCGTCGCTGATGACAAATATGAACTTGAGAGTGTGTGAAGAGTATACCCATAGCGACCATCTGGCGATCCGGTAAGGCATCGGCCAGCGAAATCCTGTCACAATACGAACGACAAACAGTTGGGAGCGGAAGTGGCAGGCGAAGGTCTTCGACAAGGAATTCTTTGTTGAGGCACTTCGGTTCGACAACGAACTCTCCAAATGAAACGTGGACAAGCTGACAAATACGTTAGTAAGGGCATACCGAGGAAACTGGAGCCGAAGAAGAAGCGGTGCCCGGCTTACTGGTGGAATGACCAACTCAGCGTCCGTCGCACTACTTGTCTCAGAGCCAGAAGACGTGCCCAGAGAGCTAATACCGCAGTCGATAGAGAGGAACATAGGGTGGTGTTCCGAGTGGCCAGGACCAAATTAAAACGAGAGGTAATACTAAGCAAGACGAACTGCTACAAGGAGCTGTGCAGAGCTGTTGATGTTAACCCCTGGGGCGACCCATATCGTATTGTTATGGCGAAGATCAAAGGCCCAACAATGGCTTCAGAGCTATGTCCAGCAAAACTGAAGGTTATCGTAAATGGACTCTTCCCGACGCACGAGCCAACGACGTGGCCACGTACACCTTACAGCGCGGAAATAAGAAGTAACGTGGAGGGCATGCACGTCGAATTAGGGGCTCGTGGCAGTGGTAAAAGGGCTTAAGGTGAACAAGGCACCTGGACCGGATGGACTTTCCAACGTAGCTTTGAAAGTGGCGATTCAGGCATGCCCGGAAATGTTCTGAAATATGCAACATAAATGTCTGTGCCAGAAAAGCCTTCGCAGGATCCAACATCGTATGGACCAATATGCATGTTGGAAACTCTCGGGAAACTCCCAAACCAATGAAACACAAATTTCTGCATATCTCAAAAACTAATCCTGCAAGTGGACCCAAATTTTGCACGTTGGGGATTTTGGTGGCATGCTTCTTATCAATTGGCGGGAGGGAAGAGGCTCCTAAAAATGAAATAGAGATTTCAACCAAACATGAGAATTATCCAGGCAACTAAAACACAAAATGTGCATTTCGTGGGGAACGCAGCATGTTCTGATACAAGTTTGAACCCCCTTTACGTCAAGAATGGGGATGCTTCAGCTACCCCACAAAAAGTTAATTTAAGGTTATGCAAGAGAAAACGACGTTCAAACTGACAGAATACGGCGTAGTTTGAAGATAAATGTTTTGTCACTGAAATTCTTCTTCACAAACAGAAAAACCATGGAAGAAATTAATGATCTGAGGGTAAAATTGAAAATACACACCGACGTTTAATTTTAGTACTCATATTAACTAACGAATATATAAAAAAAATCATTTCTTAAAGAACTATAAAAGCGCCAGTTCAATTAAATTTTTCATTCGTTTAGTTGCAAGCGTAGCAAGGCTCGTCACGGGTTCAGCTAAGGTCTGTATCCGCAATAATCCGGACACATTAAAACATGAATAAAACATAAATTTCACATTATATTTCCGTCGTAGTTGTTAATTTCAGATTCACGGGATGTGTTTTAACAATTCATGAAGACAAAACATAGTTATTCGGTATTTGCATAAAATTTTCAAACTTTGCGCTTAACTTCGTCCTTTAGGGTTTGTAGAAGCCGTCTTTGTCCAAATTTGCTGGAAGTGTTTGATGTCTTTGATTTCTTGCTTCTTTTCAGAAACCTTCCGCTTCATCAAAGCCCAATATCTCTTGATTGATCGTAGCTCTGGGCAATTTGGCGGGTTTGAGGTTTTTGGTACAATGTTCACTTGATTTGCTTGGTACCACTCCATCACAGTTTT
The DNA here is from genome assembly GCA_034211315.2 of Aedes japonicus. Lineage (NCBI taxonomy): Eukaryota > Metazoa > Arthropoda > Insecta > Diptera > Culicidae > Aedes > Aedes japonicus. The sequence goes on from JASCZW010005717.1 coordinate 71,109, forward strand.
AGCACAGTGCCATGATGCCAAAGCGAGCCAGAATAAAGGTTTTTCTTGTGACTTTTGATGAAGGGAAGCAATCGCTATCCTGCAGACACTCTTTCTGATAGATCTCCTTGTTGATTGTGCCTGTAGTGACGAAAGATTTACTCTTTTTGCCACACGTGCAAATTGTTTGCCACACAAGGTATTTTTTGGGAAATTTTGATGCCTTCTTCGTTTTGAAATGCTCAGCTGTAGCATTTCTGGCCGTAGCAGAATAAAAAGCCAGCCCTGGAAGCTGCTTGAAATCCTCCAGGACATAAATTTCATCGTCCATAACAACGCATGATAACTTCGTCAAATATTCGCAGTACAAACGTCGAGCCCGTGATTTTGCTGCCAAGTTCTGTTTGTAGTTGCAATTTGGAACTGTTTTTACTTTATACGACTTAAATCGCAAAAGTTGTTTTGATTTTTGAACAAAACCAGGCAACATCCCTATTTTACGAGCCACCGTTCGAATGGAGAGATTTGGGTTTTTCGTTAATATCCTTTTCACCTTTCGGTCCATGACAGGATCAGCGCGTCCAATGTTTTTGTCACTTCTCGGTTTCCTCTCCACCGTCAAACGTTCCGAAAATGATTTGAGCACATCGTGAACAGTGGATTTAGACAAATCCAATGTTTTTGCAAGGTCCCGTAATGACAAGTCAGGATTTGCCGTACGCCCGTACAAAATTCTCTCGCGCACTTGTTTTTCTTTCGTCGTCATCTTGAATACTAAACATGAACTGTAAACATCAATCATAGTCTTTTTCACCAGAGACTCTCAGCTATACCACAGTGAAATTGTACAATAGTTACAATGATTTGTAGGTGGATACAGATTTTAGTAATTATACAAAGCTGTCAAATGTACTAATACCCACTTAAGATGCAGGATTTAGTTTATCCAAACTGTGGAAATGTGTCAAATACCGCATAGGTTGCTATGTTACCACAATCAACTTGTTACAGCAAAGGATTAGAAAATTATATGATTTATTAAATCCACCCTTTTGCTGCACTCCATTAAAATTAATTAAAAATCGAACACGATATCCTCCTAATTACTGAGAAGCACATGTTCAGTAACTTAAATATGAAAGCAATAACAACCGTAACCCAGTTTCTTATAATGGAACAATCCATTCCTCCATGTTCGTCAATGTAGTTTATCACCAAAGTTTTCAACCTTTTCCTTCGCGTAAAACACACGAAAATCGCAAGAAATCCCTCAAAGATGAACAATTTGAGTAATTAGTTTCTCCCGACGCTCCACTTTGCCCGGTAACATATTTGCCCTTGTTATTACGCCACCATGATAAATGGACGTATGACGTGCTTCACGTGATCCCCCGATGCATCATCGATGCGTTTCTTCCCGGAACACCGTCCAGGAGTTAGTCGAAAGATGATCCAAGGATGCCACGTCCTAACACAGTTGCCAGTAGCAACCGCCTCAACCAACGAAACTAATTAAAAACTTTGTCTCCCGTGGAAACCATTTTCCGGCTGACTACGGCGTCGACCACGGAAAAATTCTCCATCGAAGGGCGATCATAAAAATTAATGACTAAACCGCACAATATAACACTGACTGGCTCGAGCGTAAGCTTAACTTTTAATTAAACCAACCCGCGTCGTACATTCAATTGGAGGAAAAATGGTGAGCTGAAAAACTTCCACAGGAATCAGAATTTCCAGTGGCGTCGACCACGAAACAAGCCGGCTGCAATGGTTTCTGTTTACAATCTTTTTTTCCCCGTTGCTCGCTTTGTTCTGAACGGATTCCGACCTGGTCGGGGCTGATAATTAAAATAAATTAGCACTCTGCATCCGGCCAATTCTCGGTGTACCTGTTGTTGTTGGGTTGTAACATAACCCCAAAACCTCGAATGCGTGCATGGTTGCCTGGGATTGTATGTGTGTTTGGCAGCAATAAAAATAATTCGGCCTGTGGTTAACTACCAGTATCAAAAGGAACAATTCTGATTTCGAAATTGAATGCCATAATTTGATTGAATATGTGATGAAAGGAACATATCGGTGGAACTCGAATGACAGTTCATTCGACAGGTGGTAACTGTTAAGTTCGAGATTTGTCCTCACGAGAATTTATGATGACGTTCAATAAAATCAGTGAATGCCAAACATGCCAAACTTTGATCGCATATTTGTCACATATCAGCATACAAATCTTGCGTAACATTTGGAAAAGGCCTTTCTTCGCTGCTCGTTTCTTTAAATCAGTTTTCTTGTCGTAACCTGATCGAGGTTTTCAGCCTTGATCAATCGTCTCAACATTAGACACTCACAACTGTGATCTACAAAGTCTGTCAGATAACTGAATCGGTTATGCACATTCACCTACTTTGATTTATTGTGTAAACGCTTCTATGTGAAAATGCTTCTTACGGTTATTAGCAGCGGCTAGATAGTCCTGAAGCAAATGGATATAAAGAAGCGGAACCTATTATCACCAGAGTACATATATCCATCACATTCTGCAGCCATCCAACTTCAAACGTGTAAAGATGTTTAATTTCTCCAATATATGGACGCAGTAACCAAGAATCTAAAGGGTGTATTCGATAAAAATGGCACACACATATATACTCATCAAAATTAAACTGATAATCGGATTTTCTTGAAATTTCCAGGGAATGAAGGACTACTAATGAGTTTTGATTTACAACATTTGTTTTATTCAATTTCGTCTCCCATCCCGAATGCCCGCACCTTCCTTTTCACTCCATCCATCAAATTTGGTACAACCGATTTTCCCAGTGTTTTTGTTGTTTTTACCCAAATTTTCTTCAATTCTAGCTCTGTTTTTATAGTTTTGGGATGTTTGCGAAGTTCCCTTTTCATAATCACCCAGAATTTTTCAATTGGACGAAGTTCCGGTGAATTTGGTGGGTTCATATCCTTTGGCACAAAATTGACTCCGTTGGCTCGGTACCACTCCAATACGTTTCGAGCGTAGTGGAAGGATGCTAGATCAGGCCAAAACAATTTTGATCCTTTGTGCATCTTAATGAATGGCAAGAGACGCTTCTTAAGGCACTCTTCCGTGTAAACCGAACCGTTTATTGTTCCGGAAGTGACGAAGGGAGCACTTATTTCACCACATCCGCAAATCGCCTGCCAGATTAGAAACTTCTTTGCAAATTTCGACAGTTTCTTCTTTCGAACATCCTCCGGAACATCGAACTTCGACTTGGCAACGAAATATGCTTGCCCAGGAAGTTGACGGAAGTCGGCCTTGACGTATGTTTCGTCATCCTTCACGATGCAACCGGATTTGGTGAGCAGCTTCGTGTAAAGTTTCCGGGCGCGGGTTTTCGCAGTGATGTTTGGGGCTTTTTGCACTTTGTAAACATGTAACCCAACACGCTTCATGGTTTTTTGCACAAAACCGACTGACACCTTAGACATTTTAGCGACATCTCGAATTGACATGTTTGGACGGTTCTTGAATTGTTGTACGACTTTCCTGACCATTTTACTGTCCATTGGACCACTTTTACGACCACTCCCTTCCTTCCTTTGGACACTCAGACGCTCCTTGAAGGTTCTTATTACACGAGACATAGTTGTATTTGCAATTCCAAGCCTTTTAGCAATCCACCGGTGGGACGCCCCTGGATTTTGATTGTGAGTGCACAAAATTTTCTCACGGACAATTTCTTGTTTCGACGACATGACTGGAATTACTGAATGTATAACTATGAAACTTGGCAGATGTAAATAATACACTTTGGATAAGATCTACTCAAATTTCTAGGTTTTTTACTCATACGATTCAAAAGTTACAGAAGATTTTCTGTGTGCCATTTTTATCGAATACACCCTTTATCTATATAAATAAAAATGAGTTGGGGTTTCCTTTGTCACGATTTAACTCGCGAGCGGAAGGTCCGTTTGGCATGAAAATTTGTATGCAGGGGTTTTTGAGCCCGGAGAAGGTTTTTAAGATAGTAAGAGATCCCTCCCTCCTCTGAAAGGGGGGGGGGGCTTCCATACAAATGAAACACATTTTTCTGCATAACTCGAGAACTGATCAAGCAAAGGAACCCAAATTTAGCATGCGGAAGTTTTTGGAGGCAAGAAATGTTTCTATGGTAGTTTGAGACCTCTCCCCTCTCTAAAAAGAGAAGCTCCCATATAAATGAAACAGAAGTTTCTGCATATATCAAGAACTAATCAAGCAAATGGAACCAAATTTGACAGGTAGAGGTTTTTGAAGGCAAGAAATGTTTCTAAAGTAACTCGTGACCCCTCCGCTCTCTGTAAGAGGGTGGCTCTCATACAAATGAAACACAAATTTGTGCATAACTCGAGAACTAATCAAGCATATGGAACCAAATTTCGCATGTGGAGGTTTTTGGAGAAGAGAAATGTTTCTATGGAAGTTTGAGACTCCTCCGCTTACTGAAAGAAGGCCCAAGCAACCAAAAGTTCGAATATTACTTGAGATAAGAACTCAGAAGTTCACATTTAGTTAAAATTAAGTTTCATGGAACATTTTTGCTTAATAACAAGACACTTCACGTACCGGTGGAACTGAATTTTCTTTAAAGTGTCATTAACATCTGAAGCAATTTGAAAGTTCAAGGAAAGTTTCCTTGTTGCTATTCAAACGGAACCTTCAAGTTCATATGTTGTTAGTTGAGAACTTGCTTTGAACATCAAAAATCTCTAACAAAAGTTCAATCAAAATACTAACCGTACTTTTAATCAGCGCAATAGTTCACAACAAATCTATATTGAACTAGTTTCGTACTTTTTGAAGTACAGATAAGGTTCTGAGAAACACTTAAAAAGTGTCACAAACATTGTTTACATTTAAAGAGCGATCTTGTGTTCCCAAGTAACATTGCCAAAGCTATCCAGCTTTGTTAAGTTTTATTAAAGTTTTATGAACGTCACTGAAAAACAATTTTGTTTTATTATGGTACCAAGAGGTGCCAAGAGATTTATATTAAGTCAGGTTTATGCGAACCTACACAGCTTCTTTACAGCGGTCTTAAAACTTTTGCTTCTTAAATGCCATATAACTCAAAAATGTTCAAAATGTCGTTCTAGGACTCATATATATTATTTTATTATGGTCAGATGAATAAGCATTTTAAAGCCATTTTGCCTCCAGTAAAAGCAATAAACAGCAAATTGGCATTGAGGGAAGTCACTAAATGACCCAATAGTTTTATAGAAGTCATTTCGAAGATTTCAAGGAGAAGTCGCGAAAAGGGCGTCTTCAAAAAACAATGAAATTAGAAAAAAAGTGTTTCGGGAGCGTATTCGACGGGAAATTTGCTAATTTTTCATGCAAAAAAATTCTAAATGTATGTCTCCCCTTAAAGAAGCATAGAGGAGGTGTTAGTGGACAAAACAGTTTTGAATGTAGTTTTATCAATAAAGCCGGGGGGAATGCTATACGGCTGGAATAAAACTAAAATTGTTACTTGGGTTGTGCTCCAAGTTTGACGAGATACAAGAGCAAAAAATGGATTTGAAGAAATAGAACGGCTTATTTTGATATCCGTGTAAAAAAACTGTTAGCTAAATAAGATGCGGGAAATGAAGCTGTCATTCAACAAGGTAAACTTAAGTAATTTGTTGTTCAGATTGAGTTCTAGATGATTCAGAGATTTTTAGGTTCAGATAAGATTTAAGGGAGTCGGAGGCGATTCCAGCATCCAAATCTCTTACGCCAAAGTCACGAGTTCGAATCTTACCTCCGGACCAGTTATGAAAATACCCAAAAAGTATTTGAGTGACCACGACGGGAGATGAACCAGCTCAGGGATGAGAATCTTGATAATCAAGGAATTAAATAAACAAATCAGTTTATAAGGGAAAAAAATGTACTAATGCATGAAATCAACGCACCTCGTGTTCATATGGGTTCATATGGCTCAGTGATAAGTTTCCCGGTTAGAACGAGGAGGACTCGAGTTGGAGAATAGGTAGTATGTATTTATGAAAAATTTCATTCAATTTACAAAAAAAAATCATCAAGTTTAACTCAATCTTCAATTAACAACACAGTACTCAAAAATAAAATTTGCGGCAGGATTGGAGAAGAACGAAAATGTCGAATATAAATGTATTTTTTTCTGATTTCGTTGAGTTTGTTTGAGGTACCTTTTGAGCTGAGTAGCATTCTCTACAACCTCTTGAACGATCCTTTCGTGAACTTTAAAGTTTTCTTTAGAAGTTGATAAGAATGCTGCTGGAAGCTTAAACATTAAATTTGAACTAGAAAGTTCGGTTAATCACTTGAAAAGTAAGCTGGTTAATCCAAAAAATACCTTGTTATCAGAACTTTTGGTTGCTTGGGAAGCCGTCTCAAACCACCGTGGAAATCCCCGTATGCCATGTTTAGTTCTATTTGCTTCATTATTTATGTAGAAATTTCAGTTTCATTCGTATGAGAGCTCTAGAAGGGGGTTCTAGAGAAAAGAAAAAAATCCAGAGACATTTCTTGCCATTTCTGAAAACCCCACATAGTTCCATTTGCTCGATTAGTTCTTGAATAATGCAGTAACTTCTGTTTCCTTTGTATAAGAGACTATGCCCACCCACTCTAACTATCATAAGAACCTTTCATCGGTCCAAAAACCCCTTCTTGTAAAATTTCACGTCGATCGGTGCAGTATTTTTCGTGTCTATAACCGACAGACAGAAATTCATCATTATGTAATAGAAAGATTCAAATACTACAGATGAAAACACAAATCTGTGTTACTTATCCTACGAACTTGTTAACCATCAATAAATAAGAGAAATAAAGATCATTTTAAGTAGAAATAAGCATTGAAGTATTCACACCCCATTTCACACTGGGCCAGAATGAAAAATTAGCAGGAATAAATTATTTTCACCAAGAAGATGCAACTTTAGAACAAAATTGTCTTGGGCAATGTTGCAGCTTATAATTAGGGCTTAAATTTGATATCAGTTTCAGTTAGGGTGGTCCTTGAACATATTGAAATCAAAATTCTATCTTTCACATTTCTTTACATAGAGCAATACAATGTTCAACAAAGTTGTTTATTATTAAATTTAAAGCAACTTTGCTGCAAAACCATAGTCGTAGGTCTTTTGTGTCATTAGTTATGATCATTTTAACGCTTAAGAGTAGGGTGGCCCTTAAAAAATAGTATTTTTCGCCTAACTTTTTCATTTTAAGTTTTATGAAAACTGTGTTTTCAGCAAACTTTTAGAACTTGTTTAAATACACACTTTTAATTTGTTCAAAAGATATCATGATTTTAGTCCAAAATTTACGATTTTTTCAAATAACATTATTTTTTAAAGGGGAAAAACGGGGATGCAAATACAATTGCATAGAAATGGCAAAGATAAGAGGTCTCTTTTGTATATAAATACCCAGGTGAATTTGGAAGAATTTGAGAATAAATGGTATCATGAATGTATGTCTTTTTTAAAAATAAAATTCTTGATTTTTGTTAAATGTTGATGGCAATGGCGAATAAATCACCATATTTCAATAAAAAACTAATATTTGCAATGTGTTCATTTTTATAACTAACCAAAATTTTAAATTTTGCGAAAGTATAGTGTGCCATTTAAAAGTGAAAAAGGCTGCCATGTTATTCACGTCTTGATAGCTTTCAGATTTTTTCAAGTGCTGAAAATTTCTGAATGGTTTTATAATAACGGTTTTTAAATTATTCAATCATTTGCTAGTACTCTAAGTGCTAGTACTCCATATAATGCTCTTGGCAACGATATCTATAATATTTAAGTTTTCGAAACGTGAAAGTGTTGACAGCACAGGAAAACAAAATAATTAAACAGAATACCACTTGTGTGAATATTTCTACAACCATGAGTTTTCCATTTGAATATTAGATTGATTAAGGATTTTTCAGGTTAATTATAAACTTGAAATCAATAGTTATGCTGACCTATGATAATCTTGAAGGCATTAGTGATGTGTTCTGAGGATAATGATATTTTATTGGAAGAATGTTCCAAGTTATACCAATTTGAAGTACTTTCATTGTGTAAATTGATGAACAGATAATTGGATGCGAAATGCGAAATGAAACGAATTTTGTACTTGCCAAACTTTTGTTTAATATGTTGAAATTTTGCGAACGATACTGATTTTCACGATTAGCTGATGGAAAAAGGAACTTGCAAAGAACATGTGCAATACATTCAGGACATGATTGGGCATTGTAACCTCAAAAAATTCAGATTATCAAATTCATGAAGAGGCATATAGTCTTCATATAGGGAAGCTCATACAGGTTTCGAGAAAAAAGAAATTAATACATACAGTGATTCTTTGTACAACATATGTTAATCAAATTAAAATAATTAGTCCTTTCCGGATATTTTGAGACGAAATCTCGATAGAATAAAAAAAAAAGCCCATTACAATTGAATCAACCACGATGTATTATTTAAACAAACAGTGTGGTAATGCAAAAAAAAACTGTATAACTTATAACCGCAGAGATACATGTTGATGGCAATATAAAATACAAATAAAAATTATTACATTCATGCAAAAGAACCTAATGCTGAACTTCAAAATGGAATTTATAAATACAAAATAAGCTGTATTCTTGCGTATGCAAACCAACATATTAAAGAATATGAAACACATTTTACATAAAAGCACAAAAAACTAATATTCAGAGTAGACGAGGGGGGGATTTGTAGAAAAGAGAGTATGTATGAAGGAAATGTTAAATGGTTTGAAGGATTTTAAGTGTATTAATTTACCTTGCGATTTGGGTACAATCATCTGATTTGAGTATAATCAACTTAGCGTGAAACGAAATACAACTTGCAGTAAGCTATGCAAAATCCTCCTCACTTTGTGACAGTAAACAAAACCAACACAACGCTTTGACATAGGAGACCGTTAGCTATAAATACCAGCTAGCTGTGTTGATTCAGTTCATCATCATTCCAGTTTTACCAAGCGACACGATCGGTCGTGTTTTTCGCTCCCTCGCAGTAACAGTTTTTTTTTCTCCCGTTTTTCCCCTCGCCCACTTTCTCGCGATTGCGTGTTCGGTTCGCGAATTATCACCTGCGCTTGCTCATCTTTTGGTGGTGGCAAGACAAAAGCAAGCGCTGCAAAGTTCACCAAGTTTGTTCGCCGTGGCAATGGGTCGAAAAAATCAACACGTGGTGACATCCACGCCAGTGGCATCAGCTCCTGACTCCATACCAAAACCGAGCAGCTCAAGCGGCTGCGCCGGGACGACGCCGATCCAGCGGACCCAAACGCTCGACTATTAGCGAGCAACAAATTTTCCATGCTCCCGGTACAGGAGGTGCCAAAGAAGGTAAAAGTCCCCCCGCTCTTCACCACATCAAAGGACGTCGCTGCTCTCAGGGCTGAGCTTGCAGCAATGAAAATTCAACCGCTTTTCAAGCTGTGCAGTACCGGCACAAAGATCATGTGCTCGACGGAGGCTGACTACCGTGCTGTTGGTGCTCACCTGGTCATCAAGAAGCATGAGTTTTACACTCACGACGCACCAGGAAACAAGCCGCTGAAGGTGATTCTGCGTGGCCTTCCGGAATGCACCCCGGAGGCAATCATTGCTGAGCTGCAAGCGGCTGCTCTGAAACCGGAGAAAGTGTTCCCGATCAGACGTCAACAACAGGGAAATCATCGAGACCAACTCTATCTGGTCCATCTAGAGAAGGGTTCCGTCACGATGGCGGACCTGTTGAAAATACGGGCACTTTTCAACGTGATTATCGAGTGGGACCGGTATCGCCCGAGAAAGCACGACGTGACGCAGTGTGGCAACTGCCTTGTGTTTGGCCACGGAACTCGAAATTGCCACATGAAACCACGTTGCGGCAAGTGTGCCGGAGCACACACTACCATGGATTGTGCTCCAATGGATGAAGGAACACCACCAAAGTGCGCCAACTGCGGCGCTAATCACGAGTAACAACCGAACTTGTCCCAAGCGTGCAGAGTTTCTGGCGATCCGCAAACAGGCGTCCACTAAGTCCCGGGCTGGGCAACGCCGTCCGCCACCTCGGCTGGATGAAGAAAATTTCCCGACGCTCCGGTACCAGGTGCCAAACCTACCGCCGATCCCATTAAATCACCGCCAAGCAAACCGCCCGTCAGCTTCCGTTCATCATCGTTTCACCGCAGCCGCCGCCGCCCCCAACCCGACTCCTCCTCCAGGCTGGGGCAATCCGAATCGCAATACCTCCACGCAATCACCCGTCGATGGTCAGCTCTACGACTCGGAGCAAATGGTCGAGTTCGTGCAAGAGCTCTATCGCCAACTACGTTCCTGCCGCTCCAAGGAGGAACAGCTCAAAGCCGCCACATCCGTGACGATGACGTTCATCTTTAAGTATGGACCGTAAACGCACCATCAACATTCTTAATTGGAATGCTTGTTCCATCCGGAACAAAACTGTGGAGCTCGGTGACTTCCTTAACAGGAAGGCCATCGACATTGCCATCGTCACCGAGACGCATCTCAAACCGGAAATCAGCATCTTTATCCCAGGATACCGGATTGTGCGACTTGATCGTAGCGGCTCTAGTGGAGGAGGAGTTGCGATCGCCCTGCGCTACAACATCAACTGCCATCTGCTTCCGAGCTTCCAGCTGCAGTCTATCGAAGCCATCGGAGTCGAAGTCGAAACTGCCGTCGGCAATATCATCATCATCGCGGCCTATTGTCCCAAGCAAGCAAGTACAACCAACGGAACAACAATGGCCCTACGAAACGACATCCGTAAGCTAACTCGGAGGCAGGGGCAGTTCATCATCGCCGGCGACCTAAATGCGAAACACGAAGCCTGGGGGAACTCCCGGCGGAATCGGAACGGAATAATTCTGCAGGAAGACCTAGAAGAGGGACATTACACCGTCCTGGGCCGGATACTCCCACCCGGTTGAGCAGATCCGGGGTCCATTCGACAATCGACATCTTCCTCACCAACATGGGGAACAACATCGCCCAGCCGATCGTACACCAGGAGCTCAGCTCGGACAACTATCCGGTGGTGGCCGAAGTTGGCTCCTCGGTCAACCGGCATCGAATCACCAGACGGAACTACCATCGCGCCAGTTGGGAGAGGTTCCGACAACACGTTGACGACAACATCGATTTTGACATGCACCTTGATTCGGTTGATGACATCGAACGACAGCTGCAGAGCATCGAGCAAGCGATCTCCCATGCCCGGGAGCAACATGTACCGGTGATAGATCAGGTGAGTGACTCTGTGACCATTGATAGACCCACTAAAGATTTAATACAATTGCGAAACGCCATTCGAAGGCAATACCAGCGAACTGGTTTGCCAACGCTCAAACGTCACTGTAATCGAGTGACCAAAATGATTAAGGCCAGAATGTTGGACCTTAGAAATAATGATTTCGCTGACAAAATTCGCTCTCTCCCAGATTGTGCTAAGCCGTTCTGGAAGATGACAAAAATTTTAAAAACTAAGCCAAGGCCCATTCCACCGTTGATCCCACTAGACGTCAATGACTCTAGGGATCGGTTGATAACACCTGCAGAGAAGGCTGATGAGATAAGTCAACACTTCGTCAGCTCCCACAATCTCGGTCAAAACATCGTCAGTCCACACGAAGCTGCCGTTAGCGCGCTTATAACTAACATCGACCAAAGTCCTAACGACTTCTCCGAAGATTTGGAGATCTCAGCTGACGAATTGTTGACTTACATCAAGACCTCAAAGAACATGAAGGCCCCAGGTTTCGACAACATCATGAACTTGGAGCTCAAGCAATTGAGCCCCCAGTTCTACAACCATCTGGCGGTGGTGTTTAACCAATGCCTCCGTCTTGGCTACTTCCCATCGTGCTGGAAGTCAGCCAAAGTCATCCCCATTCGGAAACGACTAAAATATTTACCTGCACTTAGTAATTCAGAAAAAGCACCAAAAAATGAAAAAAGTGCCACTAAATTATTAAGGCCTGTACCAACAAATAATGTGTGATCAGCATTAAAAAATTAGGAATGAGCAATAAAAGATGAGAAAAGATCTTCGGATAATCTAAATGTGACCGGTAAATCTATCAAATAAAGCAACAGCTATTAGTATATGTGCAATTAAATATGGCAGTATTTCCGCCAAATTATGTAATTTGAGCACTAAACTATTCGCATATGTCTTTCAATTTTATTGGATTTTCCCATAAAAACAGTAAAATGAGCAATGGATAAATAAATAACCATATAAATATCCATTGCTCATTTTACTGTTTTTATGGGAAAATCAATAAATGAAGACATATGCGAATAGTTTAGTGCTCAAATTACGTAATTTGGCGGAAATACTGCCATATTTAATTGCACATATACTAATAGCTGTTGCTTTATTTGACAGATTTACCGGTCACAATTGGATTATCCGAAGATCTTTCTCATCTTTATTGCTCATTCTAATTTTAATGCTGATCACACATTATTTGTTGGCACAGGCCTTAATAATTTAGTGGCACTTTTTTCATTTTTTATTGCTCAAATCTCTCTTTTAATTGATGATTAATTATGCTGCCTTCGGAAACCTGGGAAAGATCCTTCATGTTCCAGAAGCTACAGACCATCAGCCTTCTCTCAGGTCTATCTAAACTGTTTGAGAAAGCGATCTACCGTCGGCTTCTAACATCTGCTGACGAGCTCAATATCCTGTTGGATGAGCAGTTCGGTTTCCGGCATGGTCGCTCTACAGTCCATCAACTTAATCGAGTCATGAACATCCTCAGGCGGAACAAGTCTGTTTCGAAAACATCCGCTATGGCCCTTCTCGATATCGAGAAGGCCTTCGATAATGTGTGGCATGATGGCTTGGTGTACAAGCTCAAGCGATACAATCTTCCAATCTTCCTGGTGAAGATTATTAAAAATTATCTCTCTGACAGGACATTCCGAGTTTCGTTGCATGGTGCAGTTTCCGGCAGTCAGGAGATCTCCGCCGGTGTTCCGCAGGGAAGTATATTAGGTCCACTTCTGTTCAATCTATTCACCTCGGACATACCCCCGCTCCCTGAAAATGGATCTCTATCGTTGTTCGCCGATGATACCGCAGTCGTCCACAATGGTAGGGTAATAAGAGCGCTTGCCGCGAAACTGCAGCGAAGCCTGAATGTTCTGTCAGAATACTTCACTGAATGGAAGATTTGTATCAACGCAGCGAAAACCCAGGTCATCCTGTTTCCGCATTCTAATTCTCCCAGACTTGTCCCGCCTGAGGATTGTAAGATAAGCCTGAACAACACAACGGTGGAATAGACCAAATCAGCTGTCTATCTTGGTGTCACTCTAGACAGCAAGCTTATTTTCAGGGATCAGGTTGACAAAACTGTCACAAAATGTAATACTCTGTTGAAACTACTGTACCCATTGATCAACAGAAGGTCTACATTATCCCTTAAAAATAAGCTTGCTGTCTACAAACAAATCATACTTCCAGTCATTGAGTACGGCATGCCAGTCTGGGAGAGTTGCGCAAAAACACATCTCCTGAAACTTCAGAGAGTACAAAACAAGTTCCTCAGGATGATAATGAACACCCCTCCGAGGACAAGAACATCTGAGGTCCACCGTCTGGCCGAGATAAAAATGCTCGATGATCGCTTTAGTGAGTCTATCAATCGGTACAGGGCACGCTGCCTAACATCGGATCACCAGATCATTCGGAATCTGGTTCCCCACCCCTAGGATTTTCAAATTGTAGTTTTAGTTGTAGATTAGGTAGGTTATCAAATTTTAAAACTAACAATGCCCCAAGGGCCGAACTGAATATTTCATGTAAAACATAAACATTTTAAACACAACAAACACAAACAATTAAACAAAGCTGAAGAGCCCAATGGGCTGAAACACTTAAGATGTTAAATTAGTATATAAGACAAACAATGAAAATAAAGATCAATTTTACTACTACTTGATTCAGTTCATCATTCCAGTTTGAACAAGCGACACGTTCGGTCGTGTTTTTCGCTCTATCGAGTTTGTTTTTTCTCCGTCCGATTTCCCGCGATTGCGCGTCCGGTTCGTGAGCTATCACCAGCGCTTGCTCAGTTATTAGCGATAGCAAGCCAGAAGAAAACGCTGCAAGGTTGTGAAAATTTTCTCACTCGACCTGTTGCCATGGCAATGGGTCGAAAAAATCAACAAGTGGTGACATCCACACCAGCGGCATTAGTTCCTGAAACCACGCCAAAACCGAGCAGCTGCAAGTGACTACGGCAAGACGACACCGGTCCATCGGACCCCAACGCCCGACTTATAGCGAGCAATCGGTTTGCTGCGCTCCCGGTACAGGAGGTACCGAAAAAAGTGAAGATCCCGCCGCTTTACACCACATCAAGAAACATCGCTGCTCTAAGAACGGAGCTCGCAGCGATTAAAGTTAATCCGCTCTACAAGCTGTGCAGTACCGGCACAAAAATCATGTGCCCAACGGAGACCGAGTACCGTGCTGTTGGAGCTCATCTAGTCGCAAAACGATATGAGTTCTATACGCACGATGCACCAGGAAACAAGCCGCTGAAGGTGATTCTGCGTGGGCTTCCGGAATTCACTCCGGAGGAAATTATCAAGGAACTGCAAGCGGCCGCTCTTGAACCAGTGAAGGTATTCCCTATAAGACGACAGCAACAGGGAAATCATCGGGACCAACTCTATCTGGTCCACCTGGAGAAGGGTTCCGTTACGATGACGGAACTGATGAAAACACGGGCCGTCTTCAACGTCATTGTCGAGTGGGACCGGTATCGCCCGAGAAAACATGACGTGACGCAGTGTGGCAACTGCCTTGTGTTCGGCCACGAAACCCGAAACTGCCACATGAAACCACGGTGTGGCAAGTGTGCCGGAGCACACGCCACCAAGGATTGTGCCCCGATGGACGAAGGTGCCCCTCCAAAGTGCGCCAACTGTGGCGATAATCATGAAGGCAGCAATCGAAGTTGTCCCAAACGTGCGGAGTTTCTGCGATCCGCAAGCAGGCGTCCACCAAGTCCCGACCTGGCCAGCGCCGTGCTCCCCCTCAGATGGACAAGGAAAATTTCCCAACGCTTCGGTACCAGGTGCCAAATCTACCACCGTTGCAATTGAATCCACGCCATGCGAACCGCCCATCACCATCGGTACAACAACGATTCGCGGCAGCCGCCACCGACCCCAAGCCGGCTCTTCCTCCAGGTTGGTGTAATCCAGGTTGCAGTACTTCCACACAACCACCGGCCGATGGACAGCTCTACGACTCGGAGCAAATGGTTGAGTTCGTGCAAGAGCTCTACCGCCAACTACGATCCTGCCGCTCGAAGGAGGAACAGCTCAAAGCCGCCACATCCGTGACGATGAAATTTATTTTCAAGTATGGACCATAATCGCACCATCAACATCCTAGATTGGAATGCTTGTTCCATCCGGAATAAAACCGTAGAGCTCGGTGACCTCCTTAACAGGAAGGCCACTGACATCGCCATCGTCACCGAGACACATCTCAAGCCGGAACTCAACGTTTTCATCCCAGGATATCGAATTGTGCGACTTGATCGTAGCGGCTCTAGTGGAGGAGGAGTTGCGATCGCCCTGCGCTACAACATCAACTACCTTCTGCTTCCGAGTCTTTAGCTGCAGTCCTATGAAGCCATCGGAGTTGACGTCGAAACTGCCGTCGGCCAGCAACGCCAGCAACGCTAATGGAACAACAACGGTCCTACGGAACGACATTCGCAAGCTAACTCGGAGGAAGGGGCAATTTATCATCGCCGGCGACCAAAATGCGAAACATGAAGCCTGGGAGAACACCCGGCGGAATCGGAACGGAATAATTCTGCAGGAAGACCTAGAAGAGGGACATTACACCGTCCTGGGCCCGGATACTCCCACCCGGTTGAGCCGATCCGGGGTCCATTCGACAATCGACATCTTCCTCACCAACATGGGGAACAACATCGCCCAGCCGATCGTACACCAGGAGCTCAGCTCGGACAATTATCCGGTGGTGGCCGAAGTTGGCTCCTCGGTCAACCGGCATCGTATCACCAGACGGAACTACCATCGCGCCAGTTGGGAAAGGTTCCGACAACACGTTGACGACAACATCGATTTCGACATGCGCCTTGATTCGGTTGATGACATCGAACGGCAGCTGCAGAGCATCGAGCAAGCGATCTCCCAGGCCCGGGAGCAACATGTACCGGTGATTGATCAAATGAGTGACTCTGTACCCATTGATAGACCCACTAAAGAACTGATACAATTGCGTAACGCCATTTGAAGGCAATACCAGCGAACTGGTTTGCCAACGCTCAAACGTCACTGTAATCGAGTGACCAAAATTATCAAGGCCAGAATGGTGGACCTTAGAAATAATGATTTCGCTGACAAAATTCGCTCTCTCCCAGATTGTGCTAAGCCGTTCTGGAAGATGACAAAAAACTAAGCCAAGGCCCATTCCACCGTTGATCCCACTAGACGTCAATGACTCTAGGTATCGGTTGATAACACCTGCAGAGAAGGCTGATGAGATAAGTCAACACTTCGTCAGCTCCCACAATCTCGGTCAAAACATCGTCAGTCCACACGAAGCTGCCGTTAGCGCGCTTAGAACTAACATCGACCAAAGTCCTAACGACTTCTCCGAAGATTTGGAGATCTCAGCTGACGAATTGTTGACTTATATCAAGACCTCTAAGAACATGAAGGCCCCCGGTTTCGACAACATTTTTAACTTGGAGCTCAAGCAATTGAGCCCCCAGTTCTACAACCATCTGGCGGTGGTGTTTAACCAATGCCTCCGTCTTGGCTACTTCCCATCGTGCTGGAAGTCAGCCAAAGTCATCCCCATTCGGAAACCTGGAAAAGATCCTTGATGTTCCAGAAGCTACAGACCAATCAGCCTTCTCTCAGGTCTATCTAAACTGTTTGAGAAAGCGATCTACCGTCGGCTTCTAACATCTGCTGACGAGCTCAATATCCTGTTGGATGAGCAGTTCAGTTTCCGTCATGATCGCTCAACAGTCCATCAACTTAATCGAGTCATCAACATCCTCAGACGGAACAAGTCTGTTTCAAAATCATCTGCCATGGCACTTCTCGACATCGAGAAGGCCTTTGATAACGTTTGGCATGATGGCTTGGTGTACAAGCTGCATCGGTACAATCTTCCCATCTTTCTGGTGAAGATAATTAAAAACTATCTGAAGGACAGGACATTCCGTGTTTCGCTGCAAGGTGCAGTTTCCGATGCACAGGAGATTTCCGCCGGTGTTCCGCAGGGAAGTATACTAGGTCCACTTCTGTTCAACCTATTCACCTCGGACATATCCCCGCTCCCTGAAAATGGATCTCTGTCGTTGTTCGCCGATGATACCGCAGTCGTCCACAATGGTAGGGTAATAAGAGCGCTTACAGCGAAACTGCAACGAAGCCTGAATGTTCTGTCTGAATAATTCACCGAATGGAAGATCTGTATCAATGCGGCGAAGACCCAGGTCATCCTATTTCCACACTCCAACTCTCCCAGACTTGTTCCGCCTGAGGATTGTAAAATAAGCCTAAACAACACAACGGTGGAATGGGCCAAATCAGCTGTCTATCTTGGCGTTACAATAGACAGCAAGCTTATTTTCAGGGAGCAGGTTGACAAAACGGTCACAAAGTGTAACGTTCTGTTGACGCTACTGTACCAATTGATCAACAGAAGGTCTACATTATCCCTGAAAAACAAGCTTGCTGTCTACAAGCAAATCATACTTCCAGTTATCGAGTACGGCATGCCAATCTGGGAAAGTTGCGCAAAAACACATCACCTGAAGCTTCAGCGTGTTCAAAATAAGTTCCTCAGGATGATCCTGAACACCCCTCCAAGGACAAGAACATCTGAGGTCCACCGTCTGGCTGAGATAAAAATGCTCGACGATCGCTTTAGTGAATCTATCAATCGGTACAGGGCACGCTGCCTGACATCGGATCACCAGATCATTCGGAACCTTGTTCCCCACCCCTAGGATTTTCAAATTGTAGTTGTAGTTGTAGCTTTAGAACTAGGTTATCAAATTTTTACCAAACAATGCCCCATGGGCTAAACTGAAAAAAATTTATTAAATCACAAAACACACTAAACACATCAATCACATAAAACACTCAAACAAAGCTGAAGAGCCCAATGGGCTAAAACACTTAAGATTTGTAAATTAGTATATAAGACAAACAATGAAAATAAAGATCAATTTTACTACTACTACTTGATTCAGTTCATTCGTAATTGTAACGAACTTTGACAGCAACGGACCTGAACTGGAGCAGCAGCAACAGTTTATCAAGATAATCAAGACGGAAAATTTCGGTCAGGTCACGACAATGGCAGCATCATAATCTATCAGTTACATGATTTTGTTGATTATCGATTTGAAATAATGACATATTTGGTAAATAGGCCGAATAAAAGAGCTGGGCTAACATTACATCCCCTAAGCCCATAGAGAAATAAAAAGTTTCAAACAACAGCATCGATTATCTGTTATTGACAAACATGATATATTACTGATAGATCAAGAAAGACATCTTTAAAACCTCTGTATATTAAGAGACCACTTTAACTACAAATTTTATCAAAATAATGCTTCTTAAGCCATACACTTTGTCAAAGACAGTGTGTTGCTAAAATTATATTTTCATGGTCAAAATAATGTCTTGCTCAATATTTTCTTCCTCGTCCCACAAATTAACCTTCATGATAGGTATTTGAATAATATATCCATATTTTTACCCTTTACAAACTGAATAAATATCAGCAAATTCCTCGATTAAAACTGAAGACATTGCAAATATTAGTTTTTATTGGAATATGGTGATTTATTCGCCATTGCCATCAACATTTAACAAAAATCAAGAATTTTATTTAAAAAAAAGACATACATTCATGATACCATTTAACCTCAAATTCTTCCAAATTCACCTGAGTATTTATATACAAAAGAGACCTCTTATCTTTGCCATTTCTATGCAATTGTATTTGCATCCCCGTTTTTCCCCCTTTAAAAAATAATGTTATTTGAAAAAAATCGTAAATTTTGGACTAACATCACGATATCTTTTGAACAAATGTTTAAAATTACGCTTTTTCTTCTTAAAAGTGTGTATTTAAACAAGTTCTAAAAGTTTGCTGAAAACACAGTTTTCATAAAACTTAAAATGAAAAAGTTAGGCGAAAAATACTAATTTTTTCAGGGCCACCCTACTCTTAAGCGTTGAAATGATCATAACTAATGACACAAAAGACCTACGACTATGGTTTTTGCAGCAAAGTTGCTTTAAATTTAATAAGAAACAACTTTGTTGAACATTGTATTGCTCTATGTCAAGAAATGTGAAAGATAGAATTTTGATTTCAATATATTCAACGACCACCCTAACTGAAACTGATATCAAATTTAAGTCCTAATTGTAAGCTGCAACTTTGCCGAAGACAGTTTTGTTCTAAACTTGCATCTTCTTGGTAAAAATAATTTATTTCTGCTAGTTTTTCATTCTGGCCCAGTGTGCATTTTCATGCACAGATTTTAAAATAAAATCCTGTTTAATTGCTTGTTGCAATCTAGTCAAACCGGGTCACAAATGATCGATTGAAAAAATCTCAAGTCGAGAAGGAAAAAAAATTCTTAAGGGTCCGAAAATTCTCACGGTTACATTACAAATTTGATAAAAATGCAGATGGGACTGATTTGCGGTTATCGGCAGTGCAGAACTCCGAAAAAGTTCGTTATCTATCAATTACGGAGGAATTCGAAACGTCCATCGATAACCTTCGAGATCCTCAATGCCCCCCATGCTGACTGCTGAAAAACTGAGCTCCCATTGGACGTCGCTGTAAACAAACTTGAATCCGACAACTTTCACCACGCCAACGCAGTGCATCGATGGGTTCTATCCGACTACGGCAAAGCTGCAAAACTTCCAAACAAATCCAATTAAAACACCCTCCTTCTCCACTGGCAAATGCACGGAGAACTAGTAAAAACTACCAGTGCGCTCCACCACCGACCGTTGCAACGCGTTTGACCAGAAGCTCGTCAAACCAAACGGGACGGATATTCAAACTGCATGTTTGTCTTCTTTGTTTGTTTTTTTTTTGCCGACTGCAGACTGTCATCGTCGATGTCCGGTTGTTTACATCCTGCTGAATGAGCTAACATGATCAGCAAGCTCGGCTAAGGGCTATTTCACCTCTGAAATGGCAATTAAAAAGTTGTCTCTGTTCCCACCAATATATCCATTACCAAGTTTGTCCTGGCCTACTATATCGGATGGAATCAACTATTCCGTTACCAAGTGACCGCTGACAACCGGACATCGAATTTGGTATTCAGTGAAAGTTTAACGATGATGGTGTTATGGTAACCACAAAACAGTCGTAAAAACAAGTGCCCCCAGATTCACGTTTTATTGTCCTGTGAACAGCTGCGTGTCGGGTTGCGTGACCATCCGGTTCGAATGGCCCTGGTTATATGGCCACCGCCATCAAAAGAGGGCGATGATGACATAAAAGCGTGAGAGGAGGCGCAACAGAAGAAAGCTAGAAGGACTTGCCTATGTGATTATTTCCACCCGGAGCGGGTGTACTCGGTCAGTGTTGACCGGAACGGCACGAGATGGGGTTGCTTTTATTATTATTTTTTCTTCCTCTCGTGTTAAAAAAGCGTATTCTGGTTTAAGCGCTTTCAAAAATAGAATGTTTAACCACCAAAGAATGAATATATTCAATAGGAAACTCTAGCAATATGGGTTTCAAATTCATGAAATTTCTCCAGAAGGCTCATTCTCAACGTTTTGAGGTCATCTGATAATTTTATTCCAGAACAGGTTCCTGTGGAGCCTTGAGCGGCCATAAACAAAATTAGCCAATAAACGTTAAAAAATATCCTGCTAGAGAAATTTCATGAATTTTGATACCATATTTCCAGGGTTTCCTTATAAATATGTTCATGGCCACTCTAGGCCCAACGGAAACCTGTTACAGAATGGCTTGGGACAAGTCGGCCTATGGACCACAACGGAATAGAAATAGATTATAGGAATTATTCCAAAAATATTGACATCAATTCCAAGAAATTCAGTTCATAATCCCAAATTCCGTACCAGACCCCAGCCCTGGATACTCTGATTTTCCGGGAGCCAGATGAATCTAACTGATCATTGCCGATAATGTGCTTCATGGCGTGAATTTGAATCTAACGGTGCAAAAATTATTCAAATCATTTGAATTTGATGGTTACCCGGATACCTTGTCGAACAATTAAGGGCCGCTTAATTGTTGGCCAGTATCTTTCGACAGGACGCAATAAAGACAGATTGAGGAATTTTGGCATTGTTCGATAAAATCGACTTTTTCCTTCTTTAGCATGGGTAGGAACCTTTATTTGATGTATTCTTTTCTGTAATTTTCACCGTTGATTTTCCCCTTTCTGAAATATGAAGATTTCTTCAAGCCACTGGAGCAAATGCGGCTTCAAAAGGCGTACCGCTGCCAGCTCCTTTTCTTGTCTGATAATCTCTTTTTGCGTCCAAGTTTCGGTAAATCTTCAGGAGAACAAGTTTCTCCAAACTTTTCAACAATCTCGAACACTGCTGATTTTGAGCACTTCACGCCTTTTTGCCAATTCTCGAAACGATAACTTTTCTGAAACTATTTGTGCAGAATTAATCTGCGAGTTGGTAAGCTGATCCGATCCATCATTCGAAATTTCTCACTTTGTTTCTACTTTCAGCTGTGTTGCCATAGTAAATAATGTTTTAACGTTCGCAATAAAAAAAATTAACAAAAATTGCCGATTTTTCATGGGTTTACCTTCACCCGCACTGACCCGTCTACCCATGCAGCATCAATCTTGAGAGAACCAAAGCTATGTTGTAGGGAAGCATGCTCCTTTCCAGTTGATCCACCATTTTGCAGCCTAAGCCTGTACAAACAAATGAAATTGATAAAAAAAGGGAAACCATAGATTAACTACAATAAGAGCAATTTGACATCTACAAAAGCCTTTTTCGTGCCACATCAACTATACGCATGCCAAAACCACTCAAAACAGTTTTACTCATATTATAAACGTATTCATAAATTTCATTCACTCTCAACAAATTCAATTCGACAAAAATAATTCTGATTGAAGAAAAAAATTACCAATGTCAAATAAAACGTCAGTATTCTCAAAGTGAAATATTTACAGTGTGTCTCACAATAGGTATCACCTTTTTTCAGTGTTGGTTTATTTCAGCTGGGTAATTTCAACAGCGTAATTGATTATACCCGTTGGGAGTGTGTTCTTTTGACAGCTAATCACTAAAGATAAATAAGCAATTCCGTTTGTTTATATTTATCAGCTACCATGGAAGCCATTCGGGAGCAATTTTTAAAATTACATTTGCAAAAGCTTAGACCGTGTCTGATATTCAATAGCCCAAGGCAGTTCGGAGTGAGTAAGCGTTTTGTTTTTCATGCCTGGAAATGGTTCAAGAAAACTGGAAGTGTCAAAATTTAACACAAAGGAGGAGACGAACTGCCAGAAAAAAGAGTAAGATCAAATGTGTGATAGCGCAAATAAGACATAATCCGGCCGTAAATTGAGCAAACAATTTCAAATGTCCCTGCTTCAATGAACAGGCTCCTCAGACATGATCTGGAATGCAAACCGTACATGAACCGACGGATTCAAGGAGGACAGTCATAATCAACAGTTAGGACAGTCGTAATCAACAGTTAGGACAGTCAAAATCAACAAAATGGTCGTGTGTATGGCAAAAGTCTTTCCAATATTCCAAGAGATAAACTAGATGTAGCACGCTCTCAGAATGTATCGAACATCATGGTATGGGGCGCCGTTTCACGAAAACGATAACTTCCTCTTCTTTTCATAGAACCTAACGTAAAAATCAACACTGAACATCGGGCAGGTTTGAAAGAAACGTCTGCTTCCTCAAGCTTCAAAGCTGTATGGAAACACACCATATTGTTTCCAACAGGACTCAGCGCCACCTCACAAGGCAGAAGACACAAGCGTGGTGCGCGGAAAATCTGCCCGATTTCATCACAAGCGAAGAATGGCCTGCATCTTCACTGGATCTCAACCCACTTGACTAATTTGTTTGGCACTTAATATTGTTCTTTCCTTGTATTCTCCCATACGCGGGGTAACGATCAGTGATGATGTTGTTTTGAGAAGGAAATAATTTCTCATCACCATGAGGCTCTAGGAGTAGACAGCATTTTTTGCTAGAACAAAGTTGTGAAGAGAAAGTATTGATAGTTCCGTTAGCTCACGGCAGGCTGTGAAAATTGACTTGAAGTAGTTTGAAATTGAGCGGAGGGCATTGTGAGGTAGTATTCCGAAACAGGAAACACAGGTTAGGTAAAGCAGAAGTCGTATGCCAAAAATAAACCCAAAAGGAGCGGGAATAGTTTCTCTCCCATGTAGGGGATTTGGGAGTACAAGTAGACAGTTCGTTAGAAATAATTAAAAAAAAAAAAACTATCGGTAGTATATGAGCACGATCAAGTGCACAGACTTTTGCCAGTCAAGGTGGTGCATTCGATCATGCCTTGACCTCCCCCGCATGGGGATGCTTGGCAAAAGTCTGTGTTTCCTGTTTCGGAATATCACCTCACAATGCCCTCCGCTCAATTTCAAACTACTTCTATTCAATTTTCACAGCCTGCCGTGAGCCAACGGAACTATCAATACTTTCTCTTCACAACTTTGTTCTAGCAAAAAATGCTGTCTACTCCTAGAGCCACATGGTGATGAGAAATTATTTCCTTCTCAAAACAACATAATTTGTTTGGAGTTATATGCTTGAACATATAGGCCCTACGAAAGGGCTTACTATAGATTGATTCAAGAAACATTTGGTTGATATTTGGGACCAAATTGGGATTACAAAGCGTTTGCACAAAGTCATCAAGAAAAAGAGCGAGAGATTCGAATTGAATTAATATGGTTTATTTCTTTAACATGTATGTTTCAAATGATAAATTAATGCTATGATTTGTTTGATTTGTTTTGCTGTCATCCCATTTTGTTTTAGTGACAGCTATTGTGAGACTCCCTGTATATCTTGATTAATCAAAATTTATGACTTGTGCTCACATTTCTCGTCCCAAATTAAATTCCTTTAGTAAAGTTCTTGAAAAGAGCTGAAAACCAGATGCGCCTCCAAAATACGTTGTACTTTCTAAAAAAAAAATATTAGGGAAAGGTGTAGTTCTTCGTTTAACATATTTTTTTTGCTCAGTCACTCTTATTTAATACTTTTTTTAATCCCCCATAAACTGCCCAAGTAACCACGAGGCTATAATATACATTACGTCTAGTGCATCATTGAATTTGGATTAAAGCTGAAAAGGGTTGCACTAAGATCGAACTGAAGATATATTTTTTGTAATGCCAAAACATTGCTAAAGTAGCATTACAGGGTGCGGCAGAAAATAATGCGAAAGTTTGATCTATTTCTTTCAAATCCCATTTTCAACTAATTCAAGCAATAATATCAACATTTTCGAGTGCAGTTATCTTTATAAAGTCCTTTTAAACAAATTTATTCAATGTGTCCTCCATTTTTAATAATAACATCCTCGAGCTGACGCCGGAAGCCAGAGCATGCCTTTCGGACGTAGTCCTCCGACATAGACTGACATGTGCGTGTTATGGTTGACTATGGGGTTCTCACACTAGGGTGTGATGTTTTGCAGGCTTGTGCTTCAACATATGCCCAAATCGAATAATCCAACGGATTAAGATCTGAACTGCTAGGGGGCCAAAAATCCTTCGGCCAAAACTCGTTATCGTTCAACCATTGTTGGGTTCGATTGGACGTGTGACACGGCTCTCCATCCTGCTGTAGGACAAAGTTTTGGTCCTCGGAGAAGTAGGCCTTCACCCAGAGAAGCACTTCGTCCTTTAAAATACCGATTTACACTTCGGTATTGATTTTAACTCCAGCATCAATGAAAACAGGCGGCATTTTCAAACCGTTGGACGCCACCAAGCCAACACCAGCCGGATGTTTGGTTTGAAATTTGAATTTTACTTTTTCCGGAACGTTCTCCATTTTCTGCGGTGAAATGAACAGGTCCGTGCGGCTGTTGGCCACAGCATCGATGCTGAAAAGCTTTTCGTCGGAGAACAGGATTATCAGTTTTTCCTTCTTCAACATGAAAAGCAATCTCTTGGAACGAGTCACTCGTAGTTCTTTGGCCCGGCCCGTAATCAAGTGGCGTTTCACTCTGGCTCTGGAAGATGCATGCAGGTCTTCTCCGCATGGATTTCTCCGAAATATTTGCTTCCTTTGCAAGTTTTCTTATGGAACGCACCGGGCTGCGAGCAATTTTTGCATGGACCGATATGATCACGTTTGGCGTGCGTTAAAAGCACGGACGTCCGCTTCCCGGGGCGAGCAACAAACTGATGATCACTTCTTTCGCGAACATTTTGACGAATTTACAATAAAACAAATAGAATGTTTGGATGCAGCACTTGAAACTAAACATAGACAAATACAGTTTTGACAGAAATTAGTCACTAGCTACACAAATCAACCCAATACTCAAGTTTGAACATTTTTGCATTATTTTCTGCCGCACCCTGTATTGCATTGGTAATGCATCACTACTTTTTCAAGCTTAACTAACACTTTATTACTTGACAACTTTTGATTTAATACGATCCCGCATTACCGATGTTGATTTTTGGTTGAATAAGTGCAATAATATAAGGCTTGTGGTTACTTGGGTGCCGTGTCAAAGAAAACAAAACATGAAATATAGAAATTATAAACCTGCATGAAGATTGAAATGAAAATGGCAGCGGCATTAACATTGATTTTTCATGCGCCTTCTATTGAAAATGCTGTTTTGCTTCCATGAAAGCATCTATAAATAAACGATGTTTGGAAATGGCATTAATGAAAATAATTTTGAAGCTAAGCTCTTTCTTTATAAGCTAAATATAAAGCTTTATATGCAAGACCGTTAAGCTGTCAAACAGCTTATATGAAAACCAAACTGCAGCCAGAAAAGAGTTTTGACAGTTCAAGCTATGTATGTTCCACCAAAAAAAAAATCAAAGTAGTTTCACATTTTCCATTTGATAAGTCAATATCATCAAACGAAATTCCCTGGCTTATGAACCACTATCGCAACACCATTTCGAATCCCAGCAATAAAACCCCATCTGGTCTGGTGCAAATTTAACTTTCACCTTCAGATACCCGTTGGAACAATGCCACCACCACAACTTTGTCGAACAAAAGACGAAAGCACCCACTGATTCCGGTAAACTATGAATCAAAGCATCCCCCTTCGAGGTAAAAAATAAAACAGTTGCCAAACAAAACCCCTTTGTGAGCCATTATTAAGTTAATCCATTAAGCTGCTAGATCCCATCGGTATATCAAAGTTCCATCCCACCCGCAACCATCAGCATCCGGACTGTTTTCCACAGCTTCGTCCCCGCTCTCACAATCTCACAAGTACACAATGCTGCCCCATCATCATCGCCAAGGAACCCAGCGAACGGTGAACCATACACCGAAAGGTTTGTCACCACACCGCCTTTGATTAGTGGTAGTGGAGTAACACTGCAAACAGAAGGGGAGCGCCTTCTGTGCTGTGGGGAGCCAAAAGTTGACAAAACAATGCTCTGCTCTGCGGATGAAGCGTTTTTTCCACTAGCTTTTTGTCCTTCACTTTTTGGATCGGTCTTTCGTTGCCAACAAGGTGCGACACTGCTCTCAAGGTTGAGTGTACAGTCGTAAAATAAATCACACAATCGGTGGCGAAATACCTGTAGCAATGCCCGACCATATGAATCTTGTGTGTCCAATGATAGCTAATGGAGTAGAAGATGTTATTGAAAATTTGTGTTCGAAAAACACAATAGAAACAAGGTGAAAACATTTTTCAGTGTATACTGCTGACACTTGGAACACGACCGTGTTGCCAAAATGTCGATCTCAAACCTCAAAAATTGTCTGAATTTACATTCAGTTGCAGAAAATCTGGGAACACTGTGCCATGCTCCGATGGACTGTGTGGAATCTAATGAATGGGCAAAGATTCCCCGTCGAGATTTTTCCTCGTTTCAGAGTTTAACCTTCGGCAAAAAAAAACCAGAAGGGAAAAATGCAGCACATTCTTTTCCCCTTTCTTACGAGCTTAAGTTGTGCAGTTTTAATTTTCTTCCAGGTGAACGGAGGAAACCCCAGCTTGTTTCTTTTTATTGTTTGCCATATTTTTCGCTTTAATCCAATTCCTTCACCTTGGCTGCTGCCGTTGGACTCGTTGGGATCCCGGAAAGATGCTGCACCAGGGGAGAAAAATATCTTCTTCTTAATGACCGAAGGCGTTAGAGCGTTTCTTGCCGACGGTTCTCATCCGGCATCGCAATTCGCTACTGTATTTCATCCCTTTCTCGTTCGGAGCTTAAATACTGTTTGAACACCGTAATAGGTTTGAGTATTTTATGGCTCAGAAAATATAGAGCGATGTTTCTCCTTTTTTGTTACTTCTTAAAAACATGAGACGTATTTTAGCCTCGCAATTTGAAAGAATCATGTATTTGTCTGCGTTATCTAATGCAATTGTGTAAAATACTAAATTTGCTACAAACTCATCAAACTACTATGCAGCTTAAAAACAATGAAAACTATAAGAAAACAACGCCATCAATTTGATTCCGTTAATCGATTGGCATGTCAATTCGTTTACCAACCTTCTAGGATCGTCGAAATCAGATCACAATGGTCCAAATCACAGTGACGTCACTCCTCAGATTTGACAGGTACTGGTGCCCTTGTGTTCAGAAATTCGTGTGTGTGAAAAAAGGACGGAGAGCACGATGGCTGTTTCTATCTTTTCTACTCCCATGAAGAAAAGTGAGGTTAGCTTTTTCTGGGAAATAGTCTAAAGGGTGTACGGAATCAAATTGCAACACACACAAATATTCGGCATGAAGACTGGACTCGGAAAAAATGAGACACACAAAAATGATCTCCAAAAATTCATTTTAAATCGGATACTTCTCAAAATTCCAGGGATTAAATAACAATATATGAGCTATGTTTTGGCGTAACTTATTAATTGAATTTTTTCCCTCAAGCCAAATGCTCGTACATTTCTCTTAACACTGCTCATGAGATTTTGGGCGAGGCTTTGTCCATCTTCCTTACACAATTTCTCCCAGTTTTTCTTCAAAGCTTCATCGGTTTTGAATGTTTTTCCGCTTTTCTTCAACTTCTTCTTCATCATCGCCCAAAACTTTTCGATCGGAAGAGGTTCTGGTGTATTTGGCAGGTTCGCCTCCTTTGGGACCACATTAACGTCCTTCGCTTCGTACCAATCCATTACAGACTTGGCGTAATGGCACGAAGCAAGATCTGGCCAGAACAGCGTGGGACCACGGTGAGAGCGGAGAAAGGGCAGCAAGCGCTTCTGCAAGCATTCCTCTCGATAAATCTGCCCGTTTATGGTGCCGGTTGTAACGAACGGCTTGCTCTACCGCCCGCACTCGCAGATCGCCTGCCACAACAGGAACTTCTTCACGAATTTGTCCATCTTTCTCTTCCGGAACTTTTCCGGAACCTCTCTGCGAGACGTACCAACAAAAACTCGAGGCCGGGGATTTGTTTGGTGTCCGCCTTGATATATGTCTCGTCGTCCATGACGAGACAGACCAGCCACTCACGGTACAGCTTCCGCGAACGCAATTTGGCCACCGCGTTTTGCTTGTCAGTCCGGTTTGGCGCCTTCCTGATCTTAAAAACACGTATCCCAGCCCGCTTCATGGTCTGCTGGACGAACCACTTCGACGAATTGACCTTTTTGGCCACGTCTCGGGTGGAAAGGTTCAAGTTATTCTTAAAGTACTGCCTTATCTTCCGCGCCTTCTCTGGGTATTCCGTTTTCGGCTTTCGGCCGCTTCCAGCGCGCCGCTC
Source organism: Aedes japonicus (assembly GCA_034211315.2). Classification (NCBI taxonomy): domain Eukaryota; kingdom Metazoa; phylum Arthropoda; class Insecta; order Diptera; family Culicidae; genus Aedes; species Aedes japonicus. The sequence continues at coordinate 100,136 of JASCZW010005717.1, forward strand.
GATGGTCTTCGTCTCCTGGAACATCTTCACAACGCGGGACACGATGGAATGGTGCCTTTTGCCGATCCATCTGTGCGACAGACCAGGATTATCAATCACCGCGCCCAATATTTGCTGACGTAGCTCTTCTTGTTTCGAATGCATCTAGAAAACTACTTGACAGATCGCGATAAAACACATAAACATAACACTCTAAACTAGTATTACCCAAGATTTCATGAATTTTTACTCACGCGATAAAAAGTTACACCCAAAACAAAATGTCGCAGTTTTTCCGAGTCCAATTTTCCATTCGCCCGTTCAACCAATCATCTTCAAACGTTCAGGGAGTAACATCAAACATATTATGAATATTTTCCCATGTTTATTTTATTCAATTTCAATTCCATATCCAAATGCACGAACCTTCTTCTTCACACTGCTCATTAGGTCCTGTACAACATATGGACCAACTTTTTATTGCGTGGCAATCCATTTTTTCTTCATATCTTCCTCCGATTTCACTTCCTTAGGATGCTTCCAAAATGCCTGCTTCAAAATGGCGTTTTCAATTGTCCGCAGTTTCGGTTGGGATGCTTCGGCACGAAATTGACCTCCTTAGCCTTGTACCACTCCAAAACCTCTTTTGAGTATCGGCACGAAGCCAAATCCGGCCAGAAAATCGTAGCACCATCGTGTGACCTAGGAAGAGGAAGCAGACGCTTTTGGAGGCATTCCTTTAGGTACACCTGCCCATTGACCGTTCCAGTTGTCACGAATGGGGTGCTCCGCTTTCCACACGAGCAAATTGCTTGCCAAATCATACATTTTTTGGCAAACTTTGACATCTTCTGCTTTCTAACTTCCTCAAGGACATCGAATCCATGATAAGCAGTGAAAAACTGTAGCCCCAGAAGCTGCCGGAAGTCTGCTTTTACATACGTATCCATACCGAGACAATATGGTTTCGTCAACATCTGGGTGTAGAGGTTCCGTAAACGTGTTTTACCTACCGTATTTTTCCGCTCATCGCGGTTAGGCGCTTTTTGGACTTTGTACATGAGTAGTCCTTTACGTTTTTTCGCGTCTTGCACGAAAGTTTTGGTTCGATTCAGTTTCTTCGCCACAACTCGAGCTGAACTGCTGGGATTCCTCTTGAAAGCTTGAACTACCCGCTTGTGATCCTTAACACTATACGGAAACCCATTTTTGACACTTTTTTCTTTCCGATCGATAGTCAAACGGTCGTGGTACCGATTTAAAACACATGGCAAGATTGCGCCGCTTCCGTTCTTCCGACTCCATCAACGATTACACATCTGCTAGTGAAACATACACAGCGTAAACAAATACACATTAAACTAATTCCATCCAAAATTTCAATAGAAAATACCAGACGAGTAAAAAGTTACAGCCCTTTAAAAGTGGTGCAATTTGATTCCGTGTACCCTTTATATCGCTGCAAGGAGCCTTTTAAAAAGACTTCAAAACAACGCCATGCCCCCACGCAACAAGTAAAACTGCCTCCTGCCTCCACTTGACGGGGGTTTCGATTTGAGACTACTTCAAATGTCAGTTGCAGCGCAAACAAAAATGATCAAAGCAAGTTTTGATTGATGTCGGGAGAAAGAAAAAAAACTTTTCCAACGTCCAAAACAAACAACGGTGTTAACTTTCTGTTGTCAAGGAAACCAAAGGTTTTCCGATTCATTCTTCTGCCCACCAGTCATTATCCTCCGTTGATTTCATTGACTTCCCTCACCAAGAACGTCGGCGGCACCGCGAGCAGAGAGAAAAGTCAAGTCCAACCACCCTGGGCTGAGTGTTGACATTGGGAACCCCCTTTTTCGTTTTAATCCTTCGTCCTTTAGCGCCGCTCCACTTGGCAGAAAGAACGATAAAGGTGAATTTCGATTTGAATTACGATATTTATATTCATCTTGTTAGGCCAATCTCCGAAGGACTTCCGCAGGGTACTTATGCAAGAATGGAAATTCATCCCGTTTGATGTGTCTCGACTCCGGGATGGATTATTGTCGGAGATGTTTCCCAAGACTGAAGGGTGGCAATTTGATGGGATTCGAATTGATTTGAGTAGCTGATTTGTCTTCTTCCGATGAATGGAAGATTTATGGGCGTATTGGGATAGAAAGCTCCTCCCCTCGTGTGTATCGGTGAAGGATCATTGGAGTCAGCAGCAGGGTGAAAAACATCTTATAATGAGATTCTGCTGTATGGTACCACTGTCCTTTATGTTTGAATTGTTCTTTGATCTCGCAATTCTAAGTTTTCAATGTTCCCTTTGTTTTGCAATCGAGTTTAGTCCACTGTGCAATAGAGATATTCGTGCTGTGATTTATTGAGCATTTGTACGATGCTATGGTTATGATTTTTTCCAGTTATTGCTACTTTTGAACTTTCTGGATTCGGTCTATTCTACTCTGTTCTAGTTCTGGTCATCTGCAAAAAAAATGTTTCTATTTCATGAATGAAAAGCTAACTTTTTGGAAGTTCAACCAAGTTTCCAGACACGTTGAGAATGTTTCGATTATTCAATGGAATTTTTTGAAGTTCCACCACTAGTCTTCTCAAAAGAGATCAAACTAAATTCCAATAGGGTTATTCAACTCCCAAGAAGCTCCATCAACTTATGCCAAGTTCATCATATTTCCACCGAATCTTCATTGATATTCCGATGTTCATAGTAGTTCAGAAAATAATTTTCTAACTAGTTCGTTCAGTCTGGAAGCTTTTTAACTAGTTCGTTCAGTCTAGAAGAAGGTTTTGGGCCCAAGATAGTTCCTTGCGACTGGTGTCGTCCAGCAACCGGCCAAACAACAAGCCGAAACGTGAAAATATTTCTTCCTCAAGAAGTCTGCAAGATATTTTTTTGAAGCATGTCCGTGAGAAGATCTGGAGAAGATTTTCTGCCACCACCAGCAGTTCAAGATGGATTTCCGGTTGTGAACGTACTACCGCCAAACGGTCCTGCTCAAGCTATCGGTTTCGGCGGCCAAAGTGAATTGGCCCCCAGGGGAAACCAGGAAGCAAGAGTGTTCGATGAGCGAGTTCCGTTCAGCAGTGCGTCTCATCAATCCCTGGAGAAGCTGAATGGCCGGGACTACACGGCGTGGATGTTCGGAATGCGAATGGTAATGGTCAAGGAGGGAACCTGGCGAGCTGTACAGACCCGGACGAAGTACAGATCAACGAGGATTTGTCGGACCGTGCCTGTGCGACAATTTGCGTCAGTATCGTGAGGTATAATTACAGTTTAGTCCAAAAAGCCCGAACAGCCAAAAAAGCTTGACACAACCTTTAGGACCGCTTTCCAGGACAGCGGTAAGTATCGGAAGAATAGCCTGCTGCGGAAGCTGATGCGGTTGGAGCTCGAAGACTGTTCTTCCGTGGAGGAGTATGTGGATAAAATTTTGACCACAAGCCAGAAGCTGAAGGAGATCGGTTTCCCCCTCAACGACGAATGGATGTCGCTGATTCGCATGATGGGGCTGCCGAAGCGATACGAGCCGATGGTCATGGGAATGGACGCATCTGGTATCAAGTGGACGGCAGTCGGGGTGAAGTCGAAGATTTTCCAGGACGTGGTGATCGAGCCCGGCACCAGAGCTGGCGGTTCAAGCGGGGCACTAGCGACTGGTCCGAAACAAAGTAGCAGGAAGAAGGATAAGTCGGTCATGAGGTGTTTCAAGTGCGAGAAGCTTGGGCACTAGGCTTCGGAGTTTCCACAGAAGTCGACGACCAGGAACGAGAAAAATTCCCAGAGCATGGAAAAGAAGGCTTTTTTGGCGTGTAAGAAGCGGAACTCCCTGGACGAGTGGATATTGGAATCTGGAGCCGGAGATCATATGTGCAGAGACGCGAGTGTTCAGGTTGGCGCCAAGCAGGTGTGACAGTCCATCTTTGTGGCAGACGCTTCCGAGATACCGTTTTTGGCCACGGGGAACGTCGAGCTGGATGCTGATGTAGAAGGTAAGTGCTTTAGTCTAGATATTTCTAACGTGCTCCGTGTTCCAGACCTCGCAGTAAATCTTCTTTCTGTGAGTTGCATCTGCAAGAAGGGCTTTTGCGTCACTTTCTCGAGGGAATCGTGTGTAATCAAGGAAGATTCGACGGGAGAAGTCATCGCCACGGGCCGCGAGAAGGACGGCTTCTATCAACTGAACCAGGTGGGTCAACCAAGTGCGTGTGTGGCAACCTGAAGAATCAAGTTTGCGAGAGTCGGGACGTGGTAATACTGAATGAACGACAGGTAGCGTAGACACCGATGGTTTTAACGAGAGTTGATCAGAAATAGATCATAGATGGCGGTCAACATGTCACCGTGGTCAATAAGCCACAGGGTGTGGCTGACTTTGACGTAGATATCAGAAGCGCAGAGAGGGAGAACGACAGTACGACGACGTCGGCGGACAGTGTGCTAGAAGAGCCACAGGACCCGCAACAACTGCTTGCGCTCCCCTCGCATTTTTCTCAGCATCCTACGATGAAGCGCAGCGTGAACAAGCGCCGATTCCCAGGCAAGTATGCAGATTTTACGATTACATACAGTGTCTTGCCTCAAAAGCTTGAAACTCCCCAGAATCGACGACGAGATGAACCAGGACCAGGACGAGGACGTATTTCGCAGCACAGGAGCTTGGACAGCACTGCGCTCCCGTCACACTCGAAGGAAGTAGCTGTTGGGATTTTTTGTTGAAGTTGAATTTTTTCTTCCGATAACGGTCAACATATCTCACCGGAATACATTCCACAGATATCCAAGGACCCTGATACGCTGCAGGAAGCGCTAAACCGGGACAACCGGGACCAATGGGTTGAAGCAATGGAATTCGATGCGTTGAGAGCAAACTAGACGTGGTGTCTGGTGGATCTTCCGAAGGGACAAAAAACTCTGATTAACAATTGGGTCTTCAAGGTAAAAACCAATCCGGACGGCACCATCGAACGTTACAAGGCAAGACTTGCGATGAAAGGATTCTCGCAAGTGAAAGGAGTGGACTACAACGAAACGTATTCCCCCGTTGTCCGCTACGCCACCATTCGACACCTCCTTGCGCTGGCCGCGCAGCTGAATTTCATCGTGTACCAGATGGACGCTGTGGCGGCGTTCCTCCTAGGCAATCTGGACGGTAAGGAGATATACAAGCCGCACCCAGGAAGGTCTGCCGACTTAAAAAGGCCCTTTAGGGCGTCAAGTAGGCCATCAGAGTATGGAATATTGGACTACAAGCTAAAGCGGATGGGGCTGAAGCGATCGAAGTACGACACGTGCGTGTATTACACGATGGAAAGTGGCAAGATCATCATCGTCGTTTACGTCGACGACTCTCTGTTGTTCTCCAACGAACAAGGGTTGGTCGACGATGAGAAGCAGCAGTTGTGTGAGGAATTCCGGATGAACCTAAGCCAAGCCAACCAGATTCTGGGACTGTGAGTCTCCAGAGCCGACGACGCTATTTCCATCGACCAGGAGCGGTACATCGAGGAACTGCTTGTCAAATTCAACATGACGGACTGCAATCCGGTATCGACCCCGCTGGACGCGAACCAGCGACTGTTGAAGACAATGGGCCCACTAAATGAGGGAGAACGTGAAAGGATGAAGGAAGTTCCATTTCGCGAGCTGATTGGAGGTCTTCAGTTCATCGCACAGTGCACGAGGCCAGAAATCAGTCACACGGTAAGCATGGTGAGTTCATTTTGCATTGCAGCGGTCCGGGCCGTCCACATCGGATAGCGGCCAAGAGGATTTAAAGGGACCAAGCAGTACAAGCTGACGACTGGGTGAACGATACGAAAACGAGGAGATCTGTCAGCGGCTACGTATTTCTGCAGTGTGGCGGAGCGGTTTCCTGGAGTTCCAGAAGGCAACCAACTGTTGCTCTATCGACCACGGAAGCAGAATACATGGCAATTTCCACGATCACTCAAAAGGCCTTCTGGTGGCGAAGAAGTTGAAAGAACCATCCATCATCCATGTGACCAAGAACGATGTGACGCTGGTCGGGAAGTATACTGGTAAAACTAAAGACATGGCATCCAGAACGATGTACTCCTGCCAGATCAGCGAGAAGATCTACTCTCGGTCACGAAGATCTCGCAGGCCAGAATTAATGTTCTGTTCACCGATCGTGGAGTTCAAGGTTGCGCGGGGTTCAGAAAAGACAGAAATTTAATCAGTGTGGCTTATTTTCAAGGAGGAGCGGTGCTTGAACCGAGCTATTCAGAACTGTATTTGAAGAAAATGCCAATACAACACCCGGGCGTCTGTTGTCCATGTCAGAAGTGGCTCAAAGCAGTGACTATTCCCCATGACAGGGGTAGCTTAATCTCCGTCCATGAGCCAGCGTTCAACTGTGCTCTATGGCCTTCCGGATAGCTAGGGGATTGGCGTAAGGCCTTGCAAGCCAGTCGAAAAGCAAGCAATCGCAGGAACGTCAACCGCAGAATACGGACCGGAACCAGCGAAGACCACAGTGACGAAACAGAATTAGGAATTGGAATCTCAGTACGTAGAACTGAAGATTGGGGGATCTTTGAGATTGACGGGTTGCGTTGGAATCTCCCGCATACTGACCGAAGTACTGGAGAATCGAAAATGGTGGAAAGATGCGTACGTTTAGAGGTATGCTTGCTATCTACCAAAACTGTGGCTTAACACGTCAACTGGGAACAGCTTTCATAGTGATGGTCAAAGTGTCGAAGTGCGTGAGCGGGTGGTGACCTAAAAACAAAATAATGCGCAGGTTGAGGATCAAGGATTGGCTCTTCAACTTGAGCAATATATACGCATACCCCAGCCCCGAAACGATTGATCATTAGGATGCTTTTTACGCGCAGCTAGAACGTAAATACGACCGCTGCCCAAGCCATGAAGTTTTAAGATTGACATAAGAGACTTGAATGCTCAGGTTGGCCAGGACGAGGAGTTTAGAAAGTTCAGTATTCACCAGTGGACAAACAACACCAGGCTACGGCTTATTGGACTTGCCGCCTCCAAGAACATAGCCTGACCTGCTTCCAGCACATCTTGATGAACGGCACTTCTCAGACATAATCGACATCAGAACCTATCGAGGCGGCGTTTCCATCGGCTCGAATCACTAAAGGGCGATACGGTCAAAATTTGGTCAATATCAACTTGACGTATTTCTTTCAATTTTGCATTTAAAAAACCTGAAAAAACCATTTTGAAGGTGTGTGTGTGTGTGTGTGTGTGTGTAGAATGTTGCTCCTATTTTGATTTTGGAATTCACTCTTCAGTTGTCAAAATGCCGTCCAAGCAAGAAGAGCAGCGTATCAAAATTTTGCTCGCGCATCGCGAAAATCCGAGCTACTCGCACGCAAAGTTGGCAAAATCGCTAAAAGTTGCCAAATCAACCGTTAAAAATGTAATTAAAGTGTTTGGGGAACGTTTGTCGACAGCCAGGAAGCCTGGATCGGGGGAAAATCGAAAACCGGAAGCCGCTGAGACGACAAAGAGAGTTGCCGGTAGTTTCAAGCGAAACCCTAACCTATCTCTCCGAGATGCCGCAAATAAGCTGGGTGTATCGTCTACAACCGTGCATCGAGCCAAAAAACGAGCCGGACTATCGACTTACAAGAAGGTAGTGACTCCAAATCGCGATGATAAACAAAATACGACGGCCAAAGCGCGATCCCGGAGGCTGTACACGACGATGCTGACGAAGTTTGACTGCGTGGTAATGGACGACGAAACCTACGTCAAAGCCGACTACAAGCAGCTTCCGGGACAGGAGTTTTATACGGCAAAAGGAAGGGGAAAGGTAGCAGATATTTTCAAGCACACGAAACTGTCAAAGTTCGCAAAGAAATATCTGGTTTGGCAAGCCATCTGTACCTGTGGCTTGAAAAGCAGCATTTTCATAGCTTCCGGGACTGTCAACCAAGAAATTTACGTGAAAGAGTGTTTGAATAAACGTCTGCTGCCTTTCCTGAAGAAACACGGTTGTTCCGTACTGTTTTGGCTGGATTTGGCATCTTGCCATTACGGTAAAAAGGCCATGGAGTGGTACGCCGCCAACAACGTGCAGGTGGTTCCCAAGGACAAGAACCCTCCCAACACGCCAGAGCTCCGCCCAATTGAGAAATACTGGGCTATTGTCAAGCGGAACCTAAAGAAGACCAAAAAAACTGCTAAGGACGAGCAGCAGTTCAAGGCAAACTGGCTTTCTGCGGCGAAGAAGGTGGACAAGGTGGCTGTACAAAATCTGATGGCAGGGGTCAAGCGTAAGGCCCGGCAATTCGGATTTGGAAAAGCGGAAGCCTAACTGAATATTTTTCCTGAATTTTATACTTATTGAACTTGAAAAAGAAATTTAATTTGATTTTTTAAATAAACGATTTCACCGATTTACACGCGTTTTCCCTTGACCAAATTTTGACCGTATCACCCTTTACCTGTTAAACTACGACCAAAACCCGCCACGGTAGAATCTCGAACGGCTGAAGCAACAAGATATCACCATGCCTACGCGCAAGGTACAAATGGAGCGGTTCCGGATCAGCTCGAAGAAGCCACTTTTGATGAGTGCTGGAATAAGCACCAAAGCAGTCATCAACGATGCAGCTGAGAATATCGTCGGGTATGTGGAACAGAGCGCATGGAATGGTTTGTCTAAGAGTATAGCGAGGTTAGGGAGGAGAAGGACGCAGTTCGGGCAGTAATGCTGCATGACGGGACCAGGCAGAACGTGGACCCACCTAGAAGAAGGAGAAGTGTGATGAAATGGAGCCGCTACACCGCACTTGAGAAACGCGGAAGTCTTTTCAGGGACTCAGGACATCTTTGAACCCCATTGGAACAGGTGCAAAAGAGTGCTATAACCGAAATACCATTCGAAAAGCATCTGTCTGAAGCCATTGGTATCAAGAATCAACAACAATGTATGCATTGCGTGTGGCTCGCCAATCCATCAAAAACAGGCCCCAATGACTAAAATTACCCTCGAAAAGTTTCCACCCTAACTTTCCAGCTCAATAAACCGTCATGGCTTTTGACACCCCTGCGGCACTGTGCCAGACGATGGTGTGATGTATAATTACCTCCGTACTGTAATATCGCCTCTTGAGGGACACAGCGCCAAGCTCTAGAGACATTTCCATCATCCAAACACAGACAGACGGTACATCCAGGTGTCATCCGCGTCTGCTGTCGTCGTTGTCAGACCGAACCCAGTAGGCTATGTGACTGATGGTACAGCCCGGCTCTTGTCCCCATGCAAGGGCAAAACTTTACTCAATTATTAACAAATTGACTTTTCGAATCATTTGGAAGTGTAAATTTTCCACACGCTTAGAATGGTCCACCCGGCGGCGGATGAGATGGTATCGTTCTCGAATGTGTCTGAGCCGAGAGTAAAATAGCATATTGCCGTGAAATTGTCCTTTTTCGTCACACACACACACACGCGCACACGCACACGCTAACTCAGTAGGCGGTGACGCGCAAATGGAACGGATTTGTAGCTTGCCGAAAAGGGCCGAAACCTTGCTGCCAAATATACCACGGAAGAGCTACTCTGGTCGTCCCTCACGGTTAGGTTTCCTCCTTTCTCGGCGGATTTTGAACTCCAATGTGTGGCTGTGTGTGTTTTATGAATAATTTGAACGGTCAGTCGTTGGTGAGCTGAAAATTCCACCAAAGGTCATGGCAGTTTCCCAAGTGGTCGCAATTAACATATTCGAATGGATTTTTGTAGCCGGAGGACGGCTGTTTCAAATCCACGCTCCGTCATCAGCGGGGGCGTTCGATGAAGTCGAATTGGTTCCGCGCCGGAGGAGAAAAATCGATTTACATCGTCAGATGTGAGGGAAAAAGTTTCCGTTGGAGATTTCGATTCTTTTTTTTTATAGATAGTATCGGACCATAAAACACATCGGCTCAAATATGTCGCTCGTGAGGATTATGATGAGTTTGGTAACATTGACCGGTTGGTAGGGATCTCACGTGCGGGCCGAGCACTTCCTGTTGCCTTGCATTATCGTTCCGGACACCATTCAAACTCATGCCACCGGAGGCTACTTAGGTAGAATGTTGTTGTTAGTTTTAGGTTTAGACATTCCTCCTCTCCTCAGGGTGTGCTTCGATCGAGTGTCGGAATTCTTCCTGCAGGGGCAGGTGCGAGCAAAATGGACTCCTTATGAAGAACGGTATTGTTTATGGCAAGAGGAAGGTATGTTTAAGCTATCTAGTTTACAAACTCGAAAACAACTAAGGTTTGTGCCACCAAAAACTGCTATTTATAGCAATGAACTCAAAATATTTTATCGTAAACCTGCATTCGCTGTTTTCATAAACATGGATTTTTTACACAGAAAAAAATGCCTCTTTAATTTTGTGAAACATTCATATCGCCGCCCAATCAACCAAAAACTTTGATAAAAGGATGTTTTTTGGCATAATCACATGAGCATGATTGACCGCCCGAGATTGCTACTCCGTTATTGCCAGATCAGCTGTAATTACCAAAAGAACCAACAGATGATGCTTGTGACTAGCATACATCCTCAATGTGTAGGAACTGGTGATCCCAAATTAAGGCAATATCAGCGCCGGCTCCGTGCAGGTCAATGCAGGTCAAGTAGGGAATGGGTAGGAGTATGTTGACGTGATACTCGCTTTATTGGAAGCCGAGAACACCTCTGCATTTCCACGAGAAATCACTGAGATGTTGGATAAAATGGTTGGGTTTGCAGCAGGATCCGTTTTGGTAAACGGTGTGCGGAATTCAATTGACGTCGCCAGCGTATAAGATATTTTTTTATGATCCCGGTTTATTCTTTGCACAGAAAAGAACAGTAAAATTATTCAAATTTTGGAAACGACTCAAACCAACAGTAGGGATGCTGTTGGGGCCACTCGCAAGTGTAAGTGGTTTATTAGAGTAGAATACAAAAATATGTTAAAACATCGAGTTTGAGGACCGATTTAAACCAAAAGTAAGGATGCTGTTGGGACCACTCACAAGTGTAGGTGGTTTATTTCGATAGACATAAAAAAGCCGAAAAAAACGAACGTCAATCCAATCAATAATGACAAAACCTCAATAAACAGATACTTGACTACTTTTGTGAATCAGCAGACCACTCCACAAGACATATTCCGAAAATTCCTCCCTATGCCGCTCCAGCCACATCCAAAAAATAGCAACTTGAGCAATGTAAGTGTCCGGCCTGACGACCTCCGAAACAAATGAAACATCCAATCACAACATCTCCCAACAAAAACATCCAGACACAGTCCTATAAAACTTAGAGGCGGAATGGATTATATTCATGGAATAGTAGTTGAAGTTCAGAAGGAGAGATGAGGAGAACTCCCCGACCTCTCATATGTGACACATGTAATGAAATGTTATTAGGGAGAGGGTTATCCCAGTTGAACACTGAACACAGATGATACGTAGTGCACAAGCATCCGGGATTTCCTGAAAAATAATATTAATACAAACAAAGCTTCGTGTGATCAGAAAACTTTTTAATATTTGGAATAAAATGGGAAATAATAGGGAACATATTAAAAAAGAAAAGTATTAGAGTTAACCTGACAATTGGACCAGAATTATTTTTTTAAATATAACTAAATATATATGATAATAAACGTGAACTCAGCAATCAACCAAAATGAATGCACACACCTCACAACGCGAGCTAGGGGAGTCAAAACCCACAAAAATGCAGAAATGCCCCACTAGCGCCAGTCGATTCCACTCTTGTTTCGTACGTTTGCACTGTGACGCATCAAGCGCGCAGTACAGCGCATCTGATGTGCGTCACAGCGCACCAGATTCAATACCCTGCCAGCATATGGAAAATCAGTTACATACACAGATAAAAAGAAACACTGAATTTTCTGCGTTATCTAATGCACATAAAAGGAATGCTAGATTTGGCAGAACATAATGGGATATTTCATGTAAATTTAAGCCAGATAACGCCTGAATCGAGCCTGTTGTATGAAAGATTGCAAACAATATCGTTGTTCACGCTCTCTTGGCTTAGAATTACACGTGGGGAAATTTTACGCGCTTGTTAAAATTAATTATTTTTTTCTGTGTAGATCTACGTGAGTGACTTTTTCCGGTTCCGAACTGCAACGAGAATACATACAGAACGAACAGCAAAAAAGAACGAAAGCAAAAAAAAACCCAGAGCAGTAGGGCATTTTCGTAACTCCTCCGGGGGTGAAATTTGAACTCGTGACTTTGGCGTGAGAGGTATGGATGTTAACCACTGCGCCGGGGTCGCATTAGAGACTCTTCGTTTTAAAACCATCAAGTTCAAAGCTAACGAATACATTCCATCCATATTTGCTCCGATACAACCGCAACCTAGCAATACAAGTAACGTTCAATACACTACACTCAAATAAAACAACCCGTTGTTTTCACGTGAAATTTCACGTAACCTCCACCTAAACACGTAACCAAATCTTCTTCAGTAAAATCAGGTAAACTTTACGTACCAGTGAATTGTACGTGAAAAATCACGTAACATTTACGTGATTTTCACGTAGAATGTGAAATCACGTAGCTCTTACGTGATTTCCACGTGTTTATTACTGGTTTTGGCAGTGGACGAAAAATTACGTGCGTTTCACGTGGAAGCATCGTGACGATTTTTTTGAGTGTACCATTACCACGACACCAGCTCTTTTTGCGTTGTTGACTCTGCTGGCATGACAACCATGACGACGGGAACGTATGAAGAAAATTTTATTCGATGGAGGACACTTTTTTTCATTTTCACTACCTGGGCGCACATTTGAGTGAGATTTTCGATGCTCAACACTGGCACCACACTCCGAGGAACACTTTACGACGAAATTGTAGGGTATAACGGGTAAAAACAAACAAAAAACTGCAAATACCACACGCGCGAACTGGTTTGCAACGACTTGGATCAACAGCGCAGCCAACCACCATAATCACCAAATCGAAGGATTGTGATGAGAAATTCTAGTCAGCTTACCTTTTAAGTAATAAATCGAACTTTCTAGTTCACATACAATGTTTAAGCTTTGAACAGTATTCTTATCGACTTCTAAATAAAACTTCGAAGTGCACGGAAGGTTCGTTCAAGAGATGGTATAGAATACTATTCATCATGGTCATAGCCTTATAACCGTCATGAAAATGCATAGCACTGATGGTGACTCTAATATTTCAGGTGGTCTATTTTCTTCAGTCGGTTGGGAAGACGGGTGGAGTAGCAGGGTATCAAATGAGATTTAGCAGTGGAGCAAATGAGTAAGGAATACTCAATAGGTTATTACGCACATAATGACAGTAGTTGATTGCATTTTTGCCTAGGAGTGAAGAGTTATATATTAATGTAAATGGTATGGGCTAAACGTTTTGTTCACATACATTAGCACGTGTTCTGTTTTCCAGAAATATTGGTTAACAAACCTTGCAGCTTGACGCTTCATATTCCAATGGCATAGAACACAGGCCTGGCAGTGTGAAACATCTCCTTTATTCGTTTGGTTTAAGGGGGGATATACAGTTAGAACGAGAAAAAAAACTCTATTTTACAATTATAAGTGTATCCATGTAGTAAACAAAAATATTGTTTTCAAATTGTATTCTACAAAATGACGGCCGTTAGAGAGCGTTGAAAAAGTCGTTGTATTTTGCTTGTGCCGGCAATCTTGGTCGCAGTTTTGATCTGAAACTTGCTTACTCAAAAAAAAAAATTACATTAATTACATTTAAAAAGTTAAAAATAAAATTCGCACTTTTGGCACTTTTTTTTGAAAAAGTCTACATTTTTTCCGCCATTTTATCACATATTTTCATGTTTAATAAAAAATATAAAACTATATTTTTTTTTAGATAATTTAGAAGGTAATTCTTCAATAAAGAAATCCTATGAGTTTAAGTTTAATCGAATAATTTGTTTTCGAGTTATCACCGGCATAAACTCCGAAAATGCTGTAATGAGAAAAACGAGTTGAAAATAGCTCTTCTCGGTCAAGCGTCTCTTTAAACCTGCGGCGCGTGAAAAAGGCGTCTTCGAAAAACGATGAAAAGAAACACTAGGAGTTCGAATTTCGTGTTTTCCGCAAAATTTTCTAACTTGTTATGCAAAAATATAAAAATGAATATTTTGGTCATTCTAACTGTATATTCCCCCTTAAATATAACTGCAAGTTTGACAGCACAGGCACTTTGCATAAGTATAATGTATGGCAGTCCTGATTTTACTTAATTGAGTTCAATTTATGGCCGTTCAGAAACAACTTTCGTTCACGCTCCCGCTCAGATATTCGTTTTTTCTCTGAAGTGAGTGGGTGAGCTACCGCTCAATTAGGATCATGAGTGAATTTCCTATCTCTACACGACCACAAATTGAACTCAATGTGAGCGTCCACTTTACTCAGTCACATGTGAACTACAACTCATTTTCGTAAAAAGTGGAGTTGCTCAGTCTATGTGTGACTCCCCTTTTTACGAAACTGAGTCGCAATTCTCATGCGACTGAGCTAGGTGGCCTGTCATATTGAGTTAAATTTCTGGTCATGTAGGAATTACCCATAGAGGAAAGGCTTGTAAGATAGAACACGATCCGTGTTTTGCTCGTTACATGTAATTATAATTAAATTATAATTTTTTTTTCTCGGATCCAAAGACATCTTTCGAATGAAGAACTTAAAGGCTCCAACTTTGCTCAAGAAACTGATTATTTATAGTCATCAAAAAAAGTTATGATCTTTTTTCGAAATCCATAGAAAATTGAAATTTCAAAAAATGGCTTGTAAGATGGAACACGATTTGTTTTTTGCTCGTAACATGTATAATTTTTATTTTTTCGAGGATTTTTCAAAAGAGGAACTAAAAGGCTCCACGTTTTCCCAAGGAACTGATTGTTTATAGTCATCAAAAAAAAAAATTGGCCTATTTTCAAAATCCATCGAAAACTGCAATTTCAAAAAAATGTATTGTTATATTTCAATTTATTGTTGATTTCATGGCATTTCCAAACGTAAAAAATATAATTCATACGTTTTAAAACGAAAAAAAAAATCTCACAAGCCTAACAATGTTCCATCTTACGAATATGACGCCATAAACACAAAACATCAAAAAATTGTTTCACGATTTCACGATTTGTTTGGAAATGGCTTTGGATCATAAAAATACATAAAAAATGCTATCCAACGCAAATGTTAACCTCTTAAACCTTTTGAAGAAATGATTGCTATTTTAATTATGCCAACACTTTCGAACAAAGATCGAAATTTTCATCAATCTGGCTGAAAATCAGGCTCTCTCTCAAGCAGGTTGTCGATGAGTAGCGAACCGTTCACATTTCCATCTCTCCTTTTTCGCCGATAATTCATTATCCTCTCTCTTGCATATGCGAAAATATCTCTCTTCAAAATTCAACGAACATATTTTCTCATGTCCCATTTTTCACTGAAAACATGCTTTGATCGTATACGAGGAGCAAAAACCGAAAATAAGGCCAAGTCGGTGCCCACTGGTACCGCCATGGACCATCATTATAGAAGTATAATGTCAGAATAAAACAAGCATGAAGACTGGTGCATTTTCAGGTGTCAAAAAGTAAGTGAAAAACAATTATCGGCATCTAGGATTCACTGAAAAAGAAACGATTTACTAGCTACTCATGTTCTCCGAAAACTTTAAATCGCCTTTGCTTTGCTAGCAAAAACTGCTGTGACCGTATAATAGTCTCTCGCTTCTCACATTCTCATTTGTTTCTCCAAGCGGCTGAAAGAAGACGTTTCTCTTCTCAATAAGGTGAAAATTTCGCTCTCTGCTTTCAAACATTGAAACCTGAAAGAGCTAAATCGAATGAATGTATTCACTCCAAAAGCAAATGAAAATTGAAGAATAGTAAAAAAAATGAGGTTAATGTTGTCGTTGTGAATGTCAAAAGTGGCGCTGTTCCATCTTACAAGCCTTTCATGTACAGCTGTGCAGTAGGCAAAAGGTAACCCGAAAAGGCCAAGGCCATCGGCAAGAAATGCAAGACCAGGCGGTTCCAAGAAAATAAAAGTGAAGCGCTCATAGTCCAAGCAAGCGGTGACTCGTATGAAGAGGTCTTGCGCACCATGCGGTCAATGCCGAAACTGGAGGAGCTTGGAGCCGACGTGCGAAAAATCAGACAAACTCGCAACGCTACGATGATCATCGCGCTGAAGAAGGATCCGAAAGCTAGCAGTTCTTCCCACAAGGAGCTAACCGAGAAAGCCATGGGTAACGCGGTGGAAGTGAGGCTTCAATGCAATTCAAATCATTGCGGTTGCTTCGGAGGAAAAATGAAGAAGCAGTGCGAGTTGAGGAATGATTCGATAACCATCCGCACAAGAAAGGGGCCTTGTGGAACGCAAGTTGTGGCGATTAAGCTTCCAATTGAAGCAGCAAATAAAGCTCTGAAGATTGGAAAAAAATCTGAACGTCCGGAGGTTTGCTTCAAGTGCCAATAGTTCGGCCACATTGCACGAAACTCTAAAGGTCCGGACAGAAGCGGATTATACAGAAGACGTGGGAAAGATGAACATAAGGCATTGACAGATCCGCGTGTTTCATCCAGCACTTGTAGACTTCTTCAGTGACTCGTGCTCAGACTCGACTAGAGAATCCATCTTATCTCCCCAAATGTTTCCCACCCTATAAACTAGATTCTTGCCGAAAACTGATACACCGAGGCTCAAAAGCAATATTTTTGACACGTGATATACTGTAGTTTCTGAGTACGAGGCACTGTGGAAGTCTACAGATAAAAGATGAAATACGGGTATCTGTCAACGGATGAATAATTATAACGGATTTCAATGAAAAATTCGCAAACCACTCAAAAGCTCTTCATAGGGATTTGAACAAAATTAAAAGCTATTCCTTGTTGTTTTCGTCAAACCTCATTTCCTGTCACTACGAGAAAATAGTTTAGGAATTCCGCGGTATACAACGTGCAAGTCATAGCCGAGCCATTGCAGTACACTTGATCCTAATCAGTTGAGTTGACTAAATTGTGACTCAATTAAATCACAATCAAGTTGCTGCAACCATTTTTGATCTGATGTTTGGGAGGTCAAAAACCACCTGAACATGCCAAAGCTGGGCCCAATTGAAAAACATTGGACAGTTGTTAAACGGAACCTCAGGAACAGGAAATTCAGAAGACAAAAGAAAATGAGAAATCGTTCAAAGTAGATCTGCGATAAGTAAGGTAGATACAAAAGCGGTACAATATTCAAAGGAAGGTGTGAAAAGCTAAGCTCGTGAGATTTCAATTTGAAACCCAGTAGCATAATGAAATAAGCTCTCTCTTTTTATAAGTCTCTGTAATTCAAAATTAGTACACGCTTAACACGTATGTCCCCAACCCCTCTGAGACAGAAAAAATAAAATTTAAAATTGATGGAACTCCATCGTTAGCCATCGGATTTTGATGTGGTTTTGCAATAGATCACAAATTATCTAGTTTATAGATCTGCACTGGTTATCCGAAAATTTCCGTAGTTTCGATTCAAGGTGAGTACTGGAAGTTTCGTCCAGGATGGTGGACAAACCTTTTAGTAGCGAAACATGGCATGCGGAATATCAAACTTCATGATTTAGCAAAACTAGATCATCAAAAGACATTTTGAGAATTTCTGGCCATACTAGCCACTAAAACAAGCCCTGCGAGATCCGAGTTCCTGAGGGAAAAAGGCCATATTCAAATCTTTTCCAAAACCTGGCTTGCGACACATCAAGCTTCATGATTTTACACTGATATAGTCTTTCTATGTATTCTCCCATACGCGGAGTACTACCTCACTTATGCCTCACATTGCCCTCCACTCAATTTCAAACTACTTCAATTAAATTTTACAGCCTGCCGTGCGCTAACGGAACTATCAATACTTTCTCTTAACAACTTTGTTCTAGCAAACAAAGTGCTGTCTACTCCTAGAGCCTCATGGTGATGAGAAATTATTTCCTTCTCAAACAACATCATTCATGATTTTGCAAAACTTGTTCATCGGAGGACATTTTGAGGGTGTTTGACTATACTATTTCGGACTATATTATTTTCGGAGGACATTTTGAGGATTCCTGAATATATAGGCCACTTAAGAAGCTCTTGCGAGATCCGAGTTCCTCCGGGAAAGAGTGCATAATCAAATCGATATTGAAATCAGGCTTGCGACACATCAAACTTCATGATTTTACAAAACTTTGTCTTCGGAGGACATTCTGAGGGCATCTGACCATATTGATCACTTAGGAAGGCCCTGCAGAATCCGAGCTTCTCCAGTCCTCCAGGAAAGAGACCATCTTCAAATCGTTTCCAAAACCTGTCTTGCGACACATCAAACTTCAGAATTTTGCTAAACTAGGTCTTCGGAGGACATTCTGAGGGTATCTGACGATACTGACCACTTAAGAAGCTCTTGTGGGATCCGAATTTCTCCGGGAAAAAAGCCATATTCAAATCTTTTCCAAAACACATCAAACCTCATGATTGTTCAAAACATAGTCTTTGAACAAGGGGCAAGACAGCTGTCTGGTGAGTAACTTTTTCCTTCAAAATTACTCAGGATTCATCAAATTTGCACACTTTATGATTTTCTTCTCCCCCAAGATATAGAGCGATGGGAATGCCAAAAATATGTGTGCAAAAACGAAAAAACAGCTTCACTCGTACTTGAACGTAAAACTCACGTTTGCTCAGAATGCATCCGCTTCAATCAACTTGTATAATTTATAACTCGATCTAAAGTATTCTGGCTGCACTGGCTTGAATTGGTCGGTGATAACCTGGTAACGGTGGTAACCTTGGCAACCAATAACAGAAGTACTTATGTTTACTGTCTGGGAAAACTTTTTATTATGGTATCGTGAGAAGCACTCATTTCAGGCAAAATAGGTCGCAGTATTTGGAAGAGGAATTGGGCTTCGAAGTAAAAGTCCCGAAGTCCTGAAGCGAATGTTCTGTAGGATCATTTTAAGATGCATACTTAGCCTGATGATGGCGCGACTAATTAATTTTCATACGTGGACGGCTTCAGGTAAATAGTAGGCTAGCAGGTAAATGGAGGCTTCAGGTAAATGGAGGCTAGCAATAAGCTGAGCTCGGGCTGGGGGATCGACCCAAGTTCGAACCAAGCTGAAAATAACACAATCTACACAAATTATTATCAACTACATATTAATATGATGACTAGCGGGTGACGATTACCACAACGTTAATATGGTAATAATTCACGACAGAACTTTCTTGTTTTGATTATGCAATTTCACTGTCAAAACCAAGCTTAACAAAAGGTAGGAATGTTGAATAGCACAATATGAATCCAGTGAATGAGAGATGCTCATAACTGCTCAGAGTTACTCAAGATTGCTCAGTGTCTTGCCCCTAGTCTTCGGAGGACATTCTAAGGGTGTCTGACCATACTGGCTACTTAGGGAGGCCCTGCCCGCGACATATCAAACTTAATGATTATGCAAAATTTTGTCTTCGGAGGACATTCTTTGAATTTTCTACCATATATATAACCAAATCATTTTCCAGGAAACCTTATAGTACTGATAATGCTCATAAGATCGATTGAAAAAATTAAACCTTGCCTCAGTTTTGCAATCCGTCCGTCCTCTTTTTCTGAATTTCGTTACGACTTCATTTTGGACAATTTTCCGGAGGAACTCGGATCCCGCAGGGCCACTCAGTGTAGCCAGTATGGTCGGACACCCTAAGAATGTTCTCTGAAGACAAAGTTTTGTAAAATCATGAAATTTGATATGTCACATGCCCGGTTTTGCTAACGATTTGAACATGGCCTCTTTCCCGGAAGAATTCGAATTCCACAGGGTCTCCCTGCGTAAAATCATAAAGTTTGATATGTCGCAAGACAGGATTTGGAACAGATTTGGAAATGGCCGCTTTCGTGGAGGAACTCTGATGCCGCAAGGCCTCCCTAAGTGGCCAGTATGGTCAGACACCCTCAGAATGTCCTCCGAATACTAAGTTTGGAAAAATCATGATGTTTGATGTATCACAAGTCAGGTTTTGGAAAAGATTTGAACATGGCCACTTTTCCGGAGGAGCTCGGATCCTGCACGGCCTCCTCGTGTGGCCAGTATGGTCAGCAATTCTAAAAACGTGTTTTCATTACCAAGTTTTGCAAAATCCTGAAATTTGATGTGTCGCAAGCCAGGTTTTGGCAACGATTTGAATATGGCCTCTTTTCCAGAAAAACACGGATCCCACAGGGCCTCCCTAAGTGGTCAGTGTTGTCAGACACCCTCAGAATGCCCTCCAAAGACCAAGTTTAGAAAAATCATAAAGTTAGGTATGTCGCTAGCCTGCTTTCGGTAACGATTTGAATATGGGCTATTTCCCGGGAGAACTCTGATCTCGCAAGAGCTTCTAAAGTGGCCAATATAGTCAGGAATCCTCAAAATGTCCTTCGAAGATAAAGTTTTGCAAAATCTTGAGGTTTAATGTGTCGCAAACCTGGGTTAAGAAAAGATTTGAATATGGCCACTTTCCCGGAGGAACTTGGATCCCGCAGGGCCTCCCCAAGTGACCAGTATGGCCAGAAATTCCCAAAACGTCTTCTCATGACCTAGTTGTGCAATATCCCGAAGTTTGATGTGTCGCAAGCCAGGTTTTGGCAACGATTTGAATATGGCCACTTTTCCGGAGGAACTTGGATCCTGCAGGGCCTCTTTTAGTGGCCAGTATGGCCAGAAATCTTCAAAATGCCTTCTGATGTTCTAGTTTTGCTAAATCATGAAGTTTGATATTCCGCATGCCATGTTTCGCTACTAAAAATGTTTTGTCCACCATCCCTGGACAGAAACTTACCCCAGTACTCCCACCTTGGAATCCGAAACTACGGAAATTTTCGGAACAACCAGTGCAGATCTATAAACTAAGATATATTTGTGATCCATTGCAAAAAACCGCATCGAAATCCAATGGCTAACGAGGTTGTGTCATCAATTTGAAATTTGAGATTTTCTCTCTCAGGGGGGTTGGGGACGGCGGTGTAAATCAAGTATAGCCCATTTTTTACCGTTCCACCCTATATTTGAAAGTGAAAAAATGGTAAAGTGCCGATTTCACTCGCATAAAGGGTGTTTCGATCAAAATTTGGTCGACTTGAGCTTGACGCATGTCCTTTCATCGTGCATTAAAAAAATTTGCACACCCCTCATTTTAAAGATGTGTGCGTGTAGTATCATGCCTCTATTTTGATTTTGAGATTGGCACTTCAGTTTCCAAAACGTCGCCGAAGGAAGGGAAGCAATGCATCAAAATTTTGGTCGTGCATGGCGAAAATCCAAACTATTCTCACGCCAAGTTGGCGAAATTGTTGAATGTGGCTAAATCAACTGTTACCAACGTATTAAAAGTGTTCGGTGAACGGTTGTCGACAGCCAGGAAAGCTGGATCATTCTATTTTGGCCGGATTGGGCATCATGGCATTACGGAAAAAAGGCCATGGAGTGGTATGCTGCCAAGTTCAAGTGGTGCTCAAGAATAAGAACCCTCCCAACACGCCAGAGCTCCGCCCAATTGAACAATATTGGGCCATCGTCAAGCGTAACCTAATGAAGACTCAAAAAACGGTTGTGAGCAAGAAACAGTTCAAGGCAAACTGACGTTCTGCGGCGAATAAATTGGACAAGGAGACTGTAAAAAATCTTAGGGCCGGTGTTAAACGAAAGACCCGGTAATTCGCATTCGGTAAAAAGGAAGTTTAGCTAAATATTTTTCCTGTATTTTGTATTAACTGAATTTAAAAAAGGAAAAGAATTTGACTTATTAATAAATTACTGCTTGACCAAATTTTGACCGGAACAGCCTTTATAAACTTTCGATTTTCAAGTCAATGAGTTGGACTACAAAAACCCCAATTAGGCTGACTTTGGAGTGAACAAATTTAGGAAGAATTAAAAAAAAAGTGAAAGTGAGACTTACGAACCACAAGTCACCACCAAACGATTAAATAATTAACAAAAATAAATTCCAATTCTCATTCAACAAAATCAGCCGACTGTACCCCCACTTCCCCTTCTGCTGTGTCATGCGTCCTTAAAAAAAAAAGATCAAATTTATGGCTCCGGTTCGATGCAATTCATCCGGCTTAATTGTTCTCTCAATTGGGTCGATCGAGGGAACTGCGACGCGAAGGGGAAAATCATTAGTGTGAAATATTTCAGCACGTTCCAATAATTAATTACACCTGGTGCCTCGAGTTGCTTCGCTTGAACTAGTTCTACGTGGATGATGATGATGATGATGGGCCTGGCATTGTAGCAATATTAATAAACCATCGCCGATGAAGGAAGAATGTCGATAATCCGGTGCTGGAATGCCGAGGGTTTAATTTTACAATAGCTAAGATGGAGTTCAATCCCACTATGCTGAAGGGATGGTTTTATTGAAACACGAAGGAACGCACTGTAAAACCGCAGGATGGAATTTGATTTATCTTCTCTGTTCCGGACATGGATGATTAAAGTTAATTAATGAACTAATCTTATCGCGAACACCAGTCTTCGTGGTGGTTCGAATAGTTAGTACCAAAATTTGGGATTCAAGTTGCAGTGATTATTATTTCTAAGTACGTGAGATATTCTGGTGTTATATCTGGCTTAATCCAACCACGAGTAAAAACGGCATGTTCCACAGAAGTTCTCGTGACACAATCAACAAACAAAAAACGAATGTAATCCTTTGATTTACGATAGACTTACACCCGGCAACACCTAAATGAAACGGAATCCTATACCCCATAGCTTCGAGGGGAACTGCTGCTATGTCAACAGAAACTAAAACCAACACACTTCCATCCAAGAAGGCAGTCCGGGAAACTACCTACCTTCTCAACGGGCGCTCAAATCCTTTCAAAACTTATGCATCAAAAGCCATATATTCCTCTGTCTCTGTTTCTGTTTCTGTTTGCCTTGCCTTGGCAAACAATATTCCATAATTCATGTTGACTGTTGCTGATGCTAGATCTGCCTGATGGCAGTCGTAGGTACGGCTCATACACAACGACGACGACGACGATGCTTTTACCGTTTATGAAAAACGACGGACGAACTCGTGGAATGACGCGTTATTTCACCTAACCTAGACACACAGAAAAACACGCGACGTACTGCATTGAGTCCAAGCAACCTGCTTAGATTCCGGCTAGACCTACTAGAGCCGTCATTCGTTTGCACTCAAACGTGGCTCTTCACCCCGTTTCGTTTCTCCTGGAGAGTGACAAGGATAAATGTGACATGAATAGAATAACATCAGGCGAAGTGGCACAGCGAGCAGAGTTCAGGTACGGACCCATTGCTACCCCGCACGGTTGGAGTGCGCCAGGGTTGAAAAGTTGACTCGCTTCTGATTGCTTTGCAGGAAGACTAACTAGGCGACGACGGGGTGAGACGATCGCTCGAAAATTAATGTCGTCAAATTTCACTCAAAAATATCAGTTATAAGGTCGGAAGTAACAGTCAGAGATTCGCTTCTCTGTTGCTCTATTCGGTACGTTACAATGCCATTGTAAATTTACCGAAGGGTTGCTTAGTACAGATCGAAAGCACTGGTTAGCATTATATAGGGTGTACGGAATCAAATTGCGACTCACACAAATATTCGACACAATTCAAAATCCGTTATGTTATGAATATTTTCCCGTATTTGTTTTATTCGCTTTCAATTCCAGATCCAATTGCTTTTTTACACTACTCATAAGGTCCTGTACAACATTTGAACCAAAATTTTTTTGCGTGGCCATCCATTTTTTCTACATATCTTCCTCCGATTGCACTTCCTTAGGATGCTTCCAAAGTGCCTGCTTCATGATGGCCCAGCACTTTTCCATTGGCCGCAGTTCCGGTGCGTTCGGGGGGGGGGGGGGGTGTGAGACACTTCGGCACGAAATTGACCTCCTTCGCCCAGATTTCGTAGGACCATCGTATGACCTCAGAAGACGAAGTACACGATTTTGTTGGAGGCATTCCTTTAGGTACACCTGCCCATTGACCGTCCCAGTTGTCACGAATGGGGTGTTTCGCTTTCCACACGAGCAAATTGCTTGCCTAATCATATATTTTTTGGCCATCTTTGACATCTTCTGCTTTCTAACGTCACCGGGGACATCGAATTTATGATGAGCAGTGAAGAACTGGAGCCTAAGAAGCTGCCGAAAGTCTGCATTTATATACGTCTCATCATCCATATGTGGTTTCGTCAACATCTGGGTGTAGAGCTTCTGTGCACGTGTTTTACCTACCGCCTTTTGGACTTTGTACGTGTGTAGTCCTTCACGTTTTTTTCTCATCTTGCACGAAAGTTTTGGTTAGATTCAGTTTCTTCGCCGCAACTCGAGCTGAACCGTTGGGATTCCTCTTGAAAGCTTGAACTGCCCCCTTGTGATCCTTAACACTATACGGAGATCCATTTTTGCCACTTTTTTCTTTCCGATCGATGGTCAAACGTTCGTGGTACCGATTTAATACACGAGACACCGTAGAATGTACCATTCCCAGCTTCCTGCTGTTGAAGCGATGAGAAAGATCCGGATTTTCGTGGTACGTGCGCAAAATTCATCTTCGCAACGATTCTGCTAGTGAAACTTACACAGCGTAAACAAATACACATTGAACTGATTCCACCCTAAATTTCAATAGAAAATACTCAACGGGTAAAAAGTTACAGCCATTTAAAAGTGTTGCAATTTGATTCCGTACAACCTTTATCTAAATATGATAGAAAAGGCCACATCAACATTAGTAAACGTAACTTCTTGACGCCTTCCCTCGGCACTCAGAGTTCTTCACACACAAATTCAACGTTATAGGGAAAATATTCCCCTATATGATGGCATTATTATTTATGCGTGAACAGGCTTCGAATCATAAGAAGAACCTCACGAAGTTTTGTTAACAAAGGCTGAAGTTATCTTAATTTGATCCACAAGAACAAAATCTGACTAAAAGTAATGTGGTACGCACCTTGCTAGCACGCCTCTAGTGTTGGGAATCGAAAGTCTTTGACAGTGGTTTATTTACACTTCCATAGAGAACAACTGGTGCAAAAACGTGATCAAAGTAGTCGATGGTGTTCAAGAATAACGTCAAATGAAACTCGAAAGAAGAAGAAGAAAAATAACACCTGAAAAATCTGGAGTGGTCCGGTTTTAAGATAGCTGAAGTGATGTTTGTCAAGTGCTCAAAATTAACAAAGAAACCCTGAGTGTGCAAAGGAATCGACGGACTTACGAAAAAACTGGAACCAGGGATCGTTAGCTGCGCAGCATGCTGTTCAGGCGCGGTAAAGGCTACTCCGTTCTTTTGATCCAAGATGTGGCCAGAAGGTACAACACCAACTTTCAAACGGTGCGGATACAAGTTGTACAGAGCAGATTGACTTCCGAACCGGCACATGAAGCATAATTCCTTGGCCACACAGCGTGCAAGGCATTTGTACGACCGAAACACAAGGGCTACACTTTGATCGATGACGAAACATACGTCAAACTCGATTTTGATCAAATTGCTGGTGTTCGCTAAAGCGAACGTATGTCGCATATCGGTTCAGAAAGCAACCGTCATCAATCAGCATCAAATGCGCAACTGCCGACCAATCAGCGAGCGAGTTTTATTGTCGATCAACAGAACGCCTCAATGGCGTCCCTGCAAGCGGTGCTGGTTGGTCAACCAATAACGAAGCTGTATTTTTTACCATTGTTTTTATTTTTTATAAAAGGAATCGAACCAACGAGTTCAGTATAGTATTTTTGTAACCATAGAACAAACCATAGAATGGAATAAATCGAAAAGTAGAAACATAGTGCTTTTATTGTTATCGTGATAGACGACTCCCGAAGGCGATAGTCATCCTGAAGCTGGAAGAAGCTGGTTTCTGAGTGGCTATTGCGACTTTGTTTCTTCACAATACTACTTGCTCTATTTCCCAAGAGTTGATTTTAGGAACTCACGTCCTTGTCAGGACGTGGGCTTTGCATTACTGCAGAGCAAGAGGTTGGGAAGAGCAGATTGTTGCTGGTCATGTTGTGTCGTGTCAGCGATGATCGTCCAATGTGTGGAGTGCAGAGCAATGACATAGTTGTTCTTAAGTCGTGTTTCATCCTTCCAACCTTGCGGTTGAGATGATGGCTATGCCCATCAGCTGGGAAGATTCAAGTTCGTGTTTGCCGACAAGTTCGCGCAGAAGGGCATGATTTGCCAAGCGCTTTTCAAATGTGGCCTGAAAACGGAACTTTTCGTCACATCCTCGACGATGATATCCAAAGTTTACATGGAAGAATGCCTGAAAAAGCGTGTATTGCCGTTCATACGACAGCATCGTGGCAAATTCGTCTTTTGGACCGATTTGGCCAGCTGCCACTATGTACTCCAAGGAAGTTGTGGAGTGGTATGCTGCCCATAAGACCGATTTTGTTCCCAAGCTAAGGAATCCTCCTAATTGCACGCAAATTCGACCAATTGAAGAATTTGGGACACTGGCGAAGGCACATCCTAGAAAACATGTTTCGACAGCAGTTTGGAAAATATTGGAAAAAAGTGTCTTAACTTGTCGCTAGGAAGTCTGTGCTGAATTTTATGTAGAACGTTTATCAAAAAGGTGCACCAGCTAGCAAACCTTACCTTACAAATCAGACCAAGGCCGGTGTTGCCTCTGCTGTACACAGAAGTTGTTTCCATCATAATCGGTCCATGGCTGAACCTCACCAACCTCGCTGTATGCGGAGAGTCCGCAGGTCACCTTCTGCTTGAACGATCCACCCTGCTCGTTGCGCGCCTCTTCTTCTTGCACCCGTCGGTTCGTTGTCGAAAACCTTTTTAATAGGGCTGTCATCCGACATTCTTACGAGATGCCCAGCTCATCGTAGACGACCGATTTGATCGATGTGTACGATGGGAGGCTCTCCCAGCAATTGATGCAATTCGTGGTTCATTCGCCTCCTCCACGTTTCGTCTTCCATCTGCACTCCACCGTAGATCGTAAGCAGCATCTTCAGTTCAAAGAAACCAAAGGCCAGTTGGTCTTCCACTAGCAATGTCCATGTTTCGTGGCCCTAGAGAACTACCGGTCTCATTAATGTCATGTAGATGGTCAACTTTGTGGTTCGGCGAACTTCGATCTTAGCGTCTTCGGAATCCAAAGTAGGCGCGATTGCCAGCCATAATGCGCCTTTGTAACTCTCTGCTGGTATCGTTATCGGCAGTCACCAATGAGCCCATAAACACGAGTTCGTCTACTACCTGGTAGGAGGCTAACATTGTCTTCTCGTGAGCCTCTTCCCTTCATGTACTTCGTTTTCAAAGCATTAATAACAAACCCAATTCTACCCGCTTCAGCTTTAAGCCTGATGTACGTTTCCGCCATCGTCTCAAAGTTACGTGCAACGATATCAACGTCGTTGGCGAAGCCAAATAGTTGGACAGACTTCCTGAAGATCGTGCCACTCGTGTTCATTCCAGCTCTCCGAATCACACCCTCCAATGCAATGTTAAACGACAAACACGACAATCCATCATCTTGCCGTAACCCTTTCCAAGATTCGAAAGGACTCGAGAGTGTCCCTGGTACTCGGACGACATACATCACTCGATCCATCGTTGCTTTGCCAACCGCGTCAGTTTTTCCGGAAATCCATAAGCTGATTTGAAATCGATGCAAAGATTAGAGCTCCTTTGCAATTGGTGATTGACGGCGGCTATAATTTGGGAGAGCAACTTGTAGGCGGCACTCAGTTGTGTGATTGCACGATAATTGCAGCAATCCAGCTGTTTTACAGATTCCTTCCGTCCAAATTGCCAAATCTTGGTAATTACCCAGTGCTTAGCCACCTTATTTTAATAGTTTGCTAAGGAGTTGGTCTACCCCAGCACCTTTGTTGTTTTTCCGCCGACCAATTTCCTCCTCAACTTCCTGAAGGGTTGGGGTCGGGATCCTGTCATCTTTTGCGCGTGCCACTTTCATTCGATGTTATATTTCCGTTCAGGTGCTCGTCAAAGTACTGCTTCCACCTTTCAATCACGTCATACTCTTCTGTGCAGGTCCCTGCACATGTCGACTTGTGTTACGTAGCCTTTGCGCGAGCTGTTCAACTTCTCGTAGAAGTTGCGTATGTCGTTAGCACGGTACAGTGGTTCTATTGCTTTGCAGTCTCGATCTTTGCTCTCGTACGGTGTTGCAGCATCCTCGCCCGTGCTGCATTCTTCTCCTCTACTGACTGCGTGCATTCGCCATCAAACCAGTCATTTTTTCGATTCGGTGCAGAAGTACCTAGTGTCACTATTGCTGCGCTACCAATGGCGGTTCGAATATCTCTCCAGGCATCCTCAAAAGTAGCTACGCCAAGCTGCTCTTCCGTTGGTAGGGCTGCTTCTAGCTGCTACACGTATTTCTGGGCAACTCCGGTTCCCCGTAGTAGCTCAATGTTAGGTCGTGGCTTCCGAATTCGACGCGTGTTGTACACCGTCGAGAGTTTTGAGCGCATACATACTGCAACTAGGTAGTGGTCCGAGTCTATATTCGCACTGCGGTAAGTGCAAACGTTGATGATTTCGGAGAAGAATTTCCCGTTGATTAGAACATGGTCGATTTGATTCTCTGATCGTTGGTCAGGTGATCTCCAAGTGGCTTTGTGGATGTCTTTACGGGAGAAGAAGGTACTTCTTGAAAGGTTTTCAAAATTTCACCGAAGTCCGTAAAATCGGATTACCGAACGTTCGGCTGTTGAGAATTCGGTAAAACTTTACCGATTTCTGTAAAAAAAATCTTAGTGTGTACCTTCTGTCCTGTCCAGCAAACCTCCTGTAGTGCTACGACTTCGAAATTACTCGGCTGTAGTTCGTCGTAGATTATTCTATCGCAGCCATGGCAGCCGAGCGATTTTCAGTTCCATGTTCCGAGTTTCCAATCGTAGTCCTTAATTAGTCGCCAAGGTCTTTGCCGATTGCCCCGTTCCGTATTAACTTCTGTATTATTTGTAACATTGATTTTTTTCAGGCCGGCTTGTTAGGACTTTTCCAACCCCCTGTCTCGCCGGAGGACCATCGTGCACAACATGGTATACAGTCCCACGATGGCCCGAGGACGATGATTAGTCGCTCCTAACATGGAGAACAGACGCTCAGATAGACTGCACCCTTTGAAAAGTGCAGCCCCCCTTCCCTGCCAACATATGTCTAGGTCCCACCAGGGTTGGTTATCCGATACCCCAGTCGACACCACGGGAAGGTAGGGATAGGAGTTACTGGACGAGATGCTAAGGATACAAATACGCAAAGTACCAATGGTACGCATTGTCCAGTCATTTACCAACCAAAGCTAGCTAGCATGCAATCGCTGCAAACATTGAGAACACTTACATGATGTGCTATCAACAATCAATATGCAACTAGCGATTTGAAATTGGTTCACTGTTGTAGAACCCCTTGGTCCGAAGTACACCTTGAAGCCAGCACCTTGTTATACATATTTGCGCCTTTGCTTTGATTTGTTGTGTTACTTTGATAGAATATTTAAGAGAGCGTTCGTGTGAGTTCATTAATAGGGGCGCATTATTGAGCCTGAAACCGAGCTTGGGACCGATGTGCTAGTACTGACTGCCAAGAAAAAAATCATATTTGTATGGGACCTACTGGTCTTAGTATTTCAGTATTTCGAATAAAAATTGAATTTTCACAAGTTGTGTAGCATTTTTATTGAAAAT
This sequence comes from Aedes japonicus, assembly GCA_034211315.2. Taxonomy (NCBI): domain Eukaryota; kingdom Metazoa; phylum Arthropoda; class Insecta; order Diptera; family Culicidae; genus Aedes; species Aedes japonicus. The sequence continues at coordinate 129,876 of JASCZW010005717.1, forward strand.
TGAGTGCGTCCATACTTTTTTGGGGCAGTATTTATTACGTATACAAAGTTCTTATGGATGCTTTAATGAAGTCCTCACCTGAAGATCCCAATAAGTATTTCATATTCATTCAGCTCACAAATGTATTCCATAAGTGAATTAAACAAAGGAAGGAGTTGTGTTTTTGCCTTCCATCCTACAGTAATTCGTACTGCGTTCAATCCACAATTTATGTTTCCAAACATCGAACCCATCAAGTTCAACAATGGTTTATAAAAGCAATTTTCTTCTGTGATCCAGTCTCCGTTTCTCGGAAACTTATTTTCTCAATTATTCACCAGGGTGAACGTTGCGCCCCATCGTCCCGCAGTTTAGTGCTGGTACGTTCTATCCTTCAATGGTTCAGAGCTTAGGATTCTTTTGAAATTGAAGGAAAATGCAGTTTTCAGAAACTGGATCCTACCACTTCCAACGTTACCAATCCTTTTGTTTACGTAAACAGAAATATTCAACGAACTGTGTACGGGTTCTTGAACTGGAGAGCATCACCGACATACTTCACTATTTAAGATATTCAGCGTGCCGACGCTTCAAAAAACCAAGAACATACAGTAATCGTGAAACGGGCAATCTGGGGATCTTTATAGCAGTTTTTGCTAAATTGACTTCATTTGTCAATTCCGCATCTTCCGTAAATTTCTTGTGACACAAAGACTACTCATGTAAGCCTCCAATTCTATCAGATAAGTGAACTCTTCCTGTTCGAAATGACCGTGGTAGACTGATTAGGTGAATTTTCAATGACGGGAAATTCGCGAAAATAGCCTTTGTTTACGTTTGTCAGTTAAGCCCTAATGAAAAATCTTTTTGTTGCTTGCTAACTTGCTAACCATGCATTCTCAAAAATGTAAAGTGATTTTTAAAAGTTAATTTGGCTTTTTCAGAGTTGAGGGATGATGCATTAACCACGTTTCCCATTCTCATATTTGGTATTTTCAGACTCCCTCCCCATATGACGTTCTTTGTCCACTGTTGCTGCCAGTAACGATGTAAATGCAACTGAATAAATCCGCCGTATCAGATGGTGTTGCAACAGATAGTTGCAAGATTTCATGTGTGAATAGGCTGCCACATCAACGTTCAAAAGTGTCTGAACCAAATGGGCAGCCTGTAATGATCACTTGAAAATGCGTAGGGAGATCATTGCCCTGATATTCCCAAATGAGGCACTTGTAGAATGTTTCTTGTCTTCTATAACCAAACATGATGGAATTGAGTGAACGAGTGGAAACTCTTTGGAAATGATCTCTCATATGTCATCCGTCGAACCATTCCATGTTACAATGTTTTACTAACATTATTTCTGTTGTCTTTTAGACGAGGTTTTACTTGTTCTTTAGACAAAATGATGCCAATGATTTCGCAATGTAAGTTATATTGGCTCATCATTCGATTAATGAGGCCATTTTTTGAATATTTTGTTCTGTATGATTTTCCTAAAAATAATTTCAGTGTTCTAAGATGGGAGCATAAAAGTTCAATTGCGACAGTAGTATTTCTGATTTTATATGATGTGAAATAATGCCATGTAGATGTAGAAAAGCATTTAAAATTCGCGGCGTTCCTTAAGTGTCTGTTTATTGTTAAGCAAGCACGTGTTTCATAAGATGGCAGTGGAAATACAGTCCAATTCAATTGACTTAGAGCATCTAAAAAAAATGTTTTGGATGGATTCTAGGCATTCTTCATGGCACAGTACGGATTCCATACGAGGTTGCAGTATTCCAAAATTGGCCTTATATATGTAATACATAATATTTTAATAGTGTATGGATCCTGAAAATTGTGGCTGAACCCCTCAATGAAGCCCAGTATGCTATTTGCTTTACTTATAATAGTGTTGTAATGTTCTACAAAAGTGAGTTTAGAGTCTAGGATAATACCTAAGGCCTTAACTATTTTGCATGTTTCAACTTTTTGGTTTCCTAAAAATATTTTTTTGCTAAATGCTATTGAGTTACATTTTTCCACGTTAAGTTGAAGTAAGCTTTCGCTACACCATGTGTTGAATAAGTTAATTTCGTTCTGGAATTCTTCTCCGTCGCTAGAATTATTTATTTCCTTGAAGAGCTTCATGTCATCTGCATATATGAGTATTGGGATTTTTTTCGAGCATGCAGGAAATGCCGTTTATGTACAAAATAAAAAGAAGTGGGCCTAAATGGGAAGCTTGAGGCATCCCGCGGTGACAGAGATGGTGCCTGACAGTTTATTTTGAAAACGAACAATTTGTTTGCGATGCGACTGCAGCCAATTCAACAATCCAGGTTCAAGGTTCAACATTCCAATTTTTTGCAATTTGAAGAGTAATAATGGTATTTCGATTCGGTCAAATGCTTAACTGAAGTCAGTGTAAAAGGCTTCTACGTGATTACCATTGTCCATTGCATTCAAAATAAAAATTACAAATTCAAGAAGATTAGAAGTAGTTGAGCGACGTTTGAAAAAGCCGTAATGTTTGCTTGTAATTTGATTTTTAATTTGCTGAAAAATATTGTCATTTACGAGATATTCAAAAAGGTTTGGGATGCAAGCGATAATGGTAATTCCACGATAGTTGCGGATGTCTGATCTCGTGCCTGATTTGAAAATCGGAACCAAATAAGAGGATTTCCAAATATTGGGAAACATTCCGCTCTTCAGAGACATATTAAAAAGAAGTTCTGAAGAAAGGGCAAGTTCGTCTGAAAGGATTTTTAAAAAAAATGGGTGCAATACCGTCTGGACCTTGAGAATTTTGTGAGGAGGTAACTGATTTACAGATATATTGTTGGAAAATTCAGGAATGAATGCAAAGAAGTCGCGATCACTGTCTTCTTCGGAGAATGTAGTGTATACTTCTTGGAAGAAATTTGCAAAAAGCTTGCAGATTTCAGAAGGATTTTCACCAACATTTCCGTCAAAATGCATTTGTGGGGGAAAATTGCTATTTCGTTTTTTCCATAACTGAAGCAATTCTGAACGGCCATTGTGAAAATATCACCATGAGAATCTCACATGAAGATAGGATGTTATCAATTACTAAAGCTGGCTCTTCTTTCTCCTTTTATCTTCCCTGTCGTATGACCGCGAGCAATACCATATGACATCGTGCATTGACCATAGACCAGCATACATTTGCCCAAAGTCAGCTATTTAAAAGTTAGAAACACCGAGACGACACAGAGCAATAAGTAAAGAGCGGTTTATAACCCTAACCAATTTTACTATCAGCCAAATTTTCTAAAAACACAAGGTAATAAATAAAATGACCACTACAAAATATACTATTTATCCATGTCACAATCTACAACGGGGAAAGGAAGGGACCATCAGGGCACCCAAGTGAAACGATTTGGATAGGGAGCATGGGACTGCCTCCTCCCTATTGTTAACATTTCGCGGAACGTGGGCGGGTTCTTCGGCCCCATCTATTGGGTTTAATCTCTCAATCGAGGGCTCGCTTCTAGTGCTGTGAATGTGAATACGCTTTTGAAACGAGATTTTCTTCCCTATATTCGTGGGTGTTGCGTGGGTATTGTCATTTTTTCGAACCGACCGTAACCCTAGCAACAGTTCCAAGTTATCTGGAGGAGGAGTCCTCATTACTGTTCATCGGCGTTTCTAGGCACAGCCAATTGAGGATACATCCTGGGCCAATATCGAAAAAGGCTGGACGCAAATCAAGCTAGTTGGATACCCGTTAGTCCTTTGTTCGTTATATCTACCACCGGATAAAACGCGTGATGTTGCGTTAATCAAATAACATGCTGAATCGCTATATGCAATATCGTCTCAAGCAGATGTTGTGGACGGGATCATAGTGATAGGTGATCTTAATTTCCCAGACCTGAAATGGTGCTCCTCGGGCAATGGATTTTGGTACCCGGGCCCGAGTGCATCTCGATTCCACGCAGGAGATCTCAGATTGCTTGATAGCTATAATTCAAATCTTCTGCGGCAAATCAATTACGTCACCAACGAAAATGGCAAGCTTCTCGATCTATGTTTTGTCAGCAACTTTGTACAGGCACAAAAGATATCCGTTTCTCCTTCCGTTTTAGTTAAAATGGTTCCTCTGAATCCTGCTTTGCATCTCACGCTCGAGGTTGAGCATCCGACGAATGCTCCCAATATTGCGGATCCCCTCAGCTACGACTTCAAGAGAGCTGATTATGACAGCATTCTCGGCATTTTGTTGAGCATCGACTGCTTACTCTTGATACCGACGATATCAACGTTGCAGTTCAGACCTTCTCCAATATCGTGAGCTATGCTATCGATCGCCATGTTCCAAAGCGGGTTCCTCCAAAGACCCAACATCCACCGTGGCAGTCTGCTACACTACGAAAGCTCAAATCTTCAACGTGAGCAGCATTCAGATGGAATTCTAAGCTTGGGGGAGTTTCACTACGATTTCGATACGTGCGAATCAACAGCGAATACAAATGGGTGTCTCGCCAGAGTCGTGCCAATTATTTAAGAAATGTGCAGGATAGGCTGAAATTAGCTCCTAAGTCTTCCTGGAAACATGGTAGCGATCAAAGAAAATAATCTGGACTACCGTCAACGTTAACATACGGAGAACGCACAGCATCGAATTCCGATGACATTTGCGAACTTTTCAAAGTTAATTTCGAGGACGCGTTCTGCTCCGAGATAAACTGGGTCATATTTCGCTAGCAGAGAGTAATGTGCCGCTTTCTAGTGATCCGTCAAACACCATCAATAATTCTAAAATGAAATCATCAATATCGGTTGGTCCGGATGGTATCCCTGCAGTTATTTTCAAAAAGTGCTGTGCTGGCATACTAGCACCTCTGCGTCACTTGTTCCAACTCTCTCTAGCAACTGGAACATTTCGCTCGCTCTGGAAATCGGCCTACATGTTTCCAGTTTTCAAAAAAGGCGACAAGCACATCGCCGACAACTACAGAGGAATATCTGCATTGAATGCTGTAGCGAAGCTTGTTGAGTTTGTAGTTCTAGACCCAGTCTTCAATCATTGCAAGCAATATATAGCCGATACACAGCACGGGTTCATGCCTAAGCGATCTACGACTCGTTTTCAAACTTGTATCCTTCAATTTCAAAGCCTGCCGTTGCCCCATACGGAACTATCAATACACTTTCTCTTCATGTCTATTCGCTCTAGCAATAAATTACCGTCCTCTTCTATCCCTTCGCATGGAGATGAGAAAATATATGCTTCTGACAAATTTCATCAATTGCCAATTGGTTAATAAGTTAGTCAGTGGTTAAAAAGTTATGAATTTTTGGAAAAAAAAAATGTTTTTATGAAAATAAAACCATATTTTAGACTACCCTTACGTCTAAACGATCACCCTAAGGCCTGTCTACGATAAATTTTGGACACTTCTATTGCAATGTAGATTTTAAATTATTTGACTGTGTGATTTTGTTGTTTCACATATATGGCAGTTGAAACTCTCCACTTTATTTCGTTGCACAACATGTTAACATTCTTCTTGCATTCAGTAATATAGCATCGAATCATGTGCAAACGCATGTTACACGAAAAAGCAAAATCCCAATTTATCGGTACGCAGTCTTGCAAAGTAACTAAAACTACCAAAAAGTACCCAGTTTTGCGTTTGCAAATCATTTGACCAACGCTTGACTGTGGATTGGAAGGTTGGAAGTGGAACAAATCGAAAAGTATGCTGCCTACAATTGGACAAGAAGGTGGTAGCCATTATTGAGAAAAATCTGTCTGTGTGAAATGTGGCTCTCAAAGTTGAGAAATAAAATTCATACGTGCAAAAACTGAAGCAAAGGCAACGACTGAAGGTGCACAAAGCGAAAAAGGTGCCCAACCGTGATGACAAGCAAAATTTCACTGCAAGAAGTCATGCTAAGGAGCTTCATACCAATTTTTTTCAAACATTTTCTTATATCATAATGGACGACGAAACATTCGTACTCGAAGATATTGGACAGCTTCCGGATCTGGCTTCTACTGCAATGTAAAGAAAACCCGATGTCAAGCATTTCCGGACAAAGAAGGTGTCAAATACCCGAAGAAGTATTCGGTTTGGCAGGCCATATGTAGTTGTGGTCGAAAATCAAAAATTTTCGTCTCTACCGGCACTATCAATAAGGTTGTGTACGAGAAAGAATATCTGCAAGAGCGGTTGCTACCGTTTATCAGAAGCCGTGACTTTCAAGCTCTGTTTTGGTCGGATTTGGCCTCTTGTCCCTATGCGAAATACGTCCTGGAAAGGTATAAGGTATAAGATGTCAAATACGTGCCAAAACAGCCAATCAATCAAACTGTCCAGTACTTCGCACAATAACGAAGTACCGAGCTCTAGTTAAGCAGAAACTCTTCGAAACTAAGAAAAAAGCAAACGTTACCGATGATTTCAAGAGAAGATGGAGAATTGCCACGGCGGGTGTATCTGAGGATACCGTGCGGAACCTAATGGCGGGTGTACCAGAGAAAGTCCGAGAATTTTACAGAAGGAAGGATTAACATCTTATTAAACTGTTTCTGAGGTAGATATTACTCTATTATTACGAAATAAACAGTCGGTTTTGATGAATTAAGTGTAAGTTTATGTTGCTGCTACTATTTCCAAAATTTAACGTGGACAGGCTTTAATGACCAAATAAATAAATACGGGTCAAATATTTTTCGATAAGAAACAAAATTATCAATGATAAGGAAATTGTGAGAGATCGTTTATCTTTTTTCGAAAGAGTTGCTGATTGCGGAAGGCTATCGTTTAGAGCGATGCAAATTAGAGGCTTACCAAGTTATTCCCAAACAGATTTCAATCAGTTTCGACAGTTCAATTAATTCATATTCATCTTAGCGTTTTAATTTTATTGCTTTCTCTCAATTTAGTGTTCTAAATGCACTTGCATAGTAATTAATTGAGAGCTTTCAATGCCAAGTATCATTTTTGCATGAGTATGATTGTGTGGCAAGTACAATCATACTCTATGCCCAGGGAGTCGAGAAATTTGACAGCTCTATCAGTCGAACTCTAACCGTGATGGCAAAAACAGTGAAGCAACTCCGTTCAGAAGTGTGCGCGTTCAAAGAACTGCACCCCGCCGCGTCGAAATTGGACATCGTGCGGCACTTTGTGGCCGCCGGATATGCCTGTTTCGGCATCTACAACATCTTGGCACTATTAGACAACAATCAGAGCATCGAAAGAAAGCTCGGCTCCAGACGCTCAACGACCCTGAGCGACAAGAAGCTCCAAAGAATGCTGAAGAGGAAGACCGAGGGAATAATGGCTACATCGCTGCGTGCGCCTGGCCGGGAGGTTGGTTCAACCGGCCAAACAGTGAAAAAGTACCTAGCGAACATCCCAAGCAACACAATACGATCATAATTAGTTGTAGTAACTTGATTATGACTTAGCAAGTCATATTAATGTTATCTCAACTGAATAGCAACAAGTGTGCTACTAGGGATGAACATACTTGTCAGGAAGCGGAAGTCGCGTCCACTGGTTTCGGAGCTGCATGCAATGACGCAGCGGCAGCGGCTGAATAAAACGGTCAACTCGATTTTTTTCCCGGCGAATCGTTACGCGGCGGTGGTGATGGACGACGAGACCTATCTCACCCTATATGGCTGGTCCTACAACGCCTGGCACTTTGTATTTTACTTCCCCAACGAAGGAAGCGAGCTCCGAGATGATGTTCATTTCACACTCCAAGTTCCCCAAGAAAGTGCTACTGTGGCTGACAATCAGCGAGGGATGTCAAAGCCGCTCTTCTTTCGCTCCGTACTGGCCGTGAACGGGGAAATTTATGGTACGAAATGCCTGCCGGAAGTTGCGTCGTTCATCAAGAAATACTATTATGGCGAGGACGCGGTGTTCTGGCCGGATCTAGCGTCGGCCCACTACTCGAAGCGATCGTTGGAGGAGATGGAGCGGCTTAAGATCGAAGTGGTACCCAAGTTGGCGAACCCGCCCAACGACCCCCAGCAGCGTCCCATCGAGAATTTCCGGGCCAACTTGAAGCATAAGATGTACTCCAACAATTTTTTTCGCGAAAACTGAAGAGGAATTGATAAATAAAACTAAGAAAGAACTCAAAAAATGCCTTCACGCATGTTTCCGCCTATCGTTTAGAACGATGCAAATTTGAAATTTTTCCAAATAAATTCGAATTAGACCGAATTTAAAATTTGTTTTAGCATAGGAGAGCAAAAATTTGCATCACTCTAATGACCATCCTCGTCATGGTATCCTCATCAATCAGCAGCCGGCTAGATTGTGTTAGATCAACGTGAAAAGACGATCCGATTTTCGAGTGAGGCCGTTACCAGCGATGAATTCACACCAATCCTTAGCAGTGTCGACTTCAGACAAGCTTCCTGCTTTATTTAGAATAGGTTCCACGGATCTTCAATAACCCATAGCTCTTCAATTTCCCGAAAAGTGCTAAGTGCGTACATCCACTTGTGCAAAACACAACCATATCATTTCTAAATAAATATGTATTTGGTACAAACGATTTATTATGTATGTGATTTGACAAATTTGTTCTGATGTGCAAAATTAGCAAAAAAAAACTACCACTTATTCGAATCCAATTTCAATGTATTGCTATTGTTTGGCTTTTCCGCGATTTCATGGGAGCATGGCCTTCTAGGTATTAGCGCATACATCCGTTCTAGCTCGAACAACAACAATTCAAAATTGTTAAGTAAAATTTCGAACTTAATTCCGTTGGAATCATCTTGTACAGTAGTGCCTCCTAGTCAACTTATGGCTTCATTAAATCTGACAGTTTGACTGGCATCCAATTTTTCCTTAAATCAATAAAAACAAATCTGTGGCGCCATCTGGTAGGTTATTGCTGTTCGATATCTTGAGAGAAGCCATGTTTTTACCCAGGTAATTGAGATTAAGTCGAACGTCTGTCTGCGGTATTAGTTTTGTATAGCATTAGAAAGATGGCAACAACATTGGCTGTCAGTGACGGTTGTTTGTTTCGATTAGTAATTTTTAGAGTACAGAGATATGCGGAAGCAGCCATCTTGAGCCAATCGAGCAGCGAGAATTGTCAAAATCTGAGCCAAACGAGCATGTTTACTGTTTGCTGAAATGTTTCGATTGCTAGGTATTGCAATGGAGTTAAAATAAATGGGTTATATTTATTACGCTTCATAAATCAAAAATAAAACATTCGTACTCTGCAGAACTCGTGGTGTTGATGAATTTATGCAGTACTAGCTGATCCCGGAGCGAGCGTTGCTACGCCTGCAACTAAATGAATGAACATTAAATAGAACTGACGCTTTTTTTTAATGAGTTTTTTTTTTTGAGTAATAAGGAGTTTAAACTTTTATTAGAACATTCTTCTTACCCAGACAATACACAGTGTGTGGCTTAGTTACCTGGATAATTCTCAGAATTGGTTGAAATTTGTGTTTGAATTCACCATAGAAACATTTCTTGCATTCAAAACACCCCGCATACCATTTTTGATTCCATTTGCTTGATTAGTTCTCAAGCTATGCAGAAATTTGTGTTTCATTTTTATGCGAGCCGGAAGGGGGAAGCGGTCTCAAACAATCATAAGAACCTTCCCCAGCCCCCAAAAATACCTGCATACATATTTTCACTCCGATCGGTCAGACAGAAATCCATTTTAATATAAATAAAAAATCCTGTTTCCAATATCCCCCTCATGCCAAATGTGGTTTCATTTACTTGAATAGTTCTCGAGTAATGCAGAAAATTGCGTTTCATTTGTATGAGAGCCCCCCTCCCCCTTTCCGAGGGCAAAGGGGTCTCAAACCACCATAGAAATATGTCTGACCTTCAAAAAAATCCACATGTCAAATTTGATTCTCGAGTTATGCAGAAATTTGCGTTTAATTTCTATAGGACCCCCCCCCTCATTAAGAGGGCAGAGTGGTCTTAAACCACCATAGGAATGTCTCTCCTTCAAAAAATTCCACATGCCAAATTTGATTCCATTTGCTTTATTAGTTCTCGAGTTATGCAGAAATTTGTGTTTCATTTGTTTGAGAGCCCGGCCCTTCAGAAGGCGGAAGAGTCTCAATGACCATAAAAACATTTCTCTCCTTCAAAAACCTCCATATGCCAAATTTGGTTCCATTTTCTTGATTAGTTCTCGAGTTATGCATAAATTTGTGTTCCATTTGTATGGGAGCCTTCAGAAAAGGGAGAGGTCTCAAATTAGCATTGAAACAGTATTCATCTACAAAAACCTCCACATGCCAGATTTGGTTCAATTTGCTTGATTAGTTCTCGAGTAATACAGAATATTGTATTTCATTTGTATAGGAGCCCCCCCTTTCAGGGCGAAGAGGAACCTGAAACCATCATAGAAACGTTTCTTGCCTTTAAAACCTCACACATGCTAAATTTGGTTTCTCAAACCACCGTAGAAACATTTCTTGCCTACAAAACCTCCACATGCCATATTTGGTTCCATTTGTTTGATAAGTTCTTGAGTAATGCAGAAAACAGTTTTTCATTTGCATGGGAGCCCCCTTTTCTAAAGGCGGGAGGTCGAACTATAATAAGATCCTTTCCCGGACCCAAAAACCCCTGCATACAAATTTGCATAGCGGTAGGGATAGTTCTCATGTTTGGTTTAAATTTGAGTTTCGTTTGTATAGTAGCACCCCTTTTAAGAGTGAGGAAAGGTCTTAAATTACCACGAAAACATTTCTTGCCTTCGAAAATTCACCCATACCAAGTTTGGTTCCATTTGCTTGATTAGTTCTCGAGTTATGCAGGAATTTGTTTCCCATTTGCATGGGATCCCACCAAGGGGTGAGTCGCTCAGCACACGTTTCTCCTGTGCTATTTTGTTTTAGTGTGCCTACATGCCTTGCGATGTTCTGCGTGTTGCCGTAAGGTGCCGATGGTGCCGATGTGTTGATTGCTGATCATGGCAACCAGGCATTTGTTTTGGTTTCTACAAAATAAACAACACAACTAGCAGTGCACTCATGCTCTAGGATTATAAGGACATAAATAGTAAATTAGTTTCTAGCTTCTAGTTTCTAGTTTCTTGTTTAGTTTAGTTTAGATTCCTATGCATTTGAAAAGAGTAGATGGTGAAATTTAGATGGCAATAGACAATCCCGATCCTACATATAGATATCTGAAATACAGCTAAATTTGACAGAAATAACATGCAAATACAATCAAAAAAATGCTGTAATGAACCAATTAGTGTGATCGAATGCTGCTTGTAAAAAATACAACGCAACTTCCAGTGCAACCCAGTCAAGATAAAAAATCGGCCTTCAGGTATGAGCGAGATGGAATTTGATGGTGTTCGGTTTTTTAAAATTTAGATTCTCGTTAATCTTTCTAGGCGGTAAATATTGCTGAACGTTATGCGAAGAATCGTACAGCTTTCCGGAAGTTTCACGTGGAGTACAATAAAGGGCGGCTACCCTATAATCGTAAGAACACCGACTTGGTCAGATAATACTTGCACCTTTCGACTATGATGCACTGTGTCAATTTGATAAATAAACGATTGCGAACTAATTAACGATATGCTCATTTTTGTATTTTAATTGAAATCAAATAAATGATAAAATCAATCATTTTAAAGGGCAAAGCAGAAAGTACCATTTTACAAAGTCAGTATAATCAAGCAATATCCTCTTTTGCAGTTTGACGTGGCTTCGAATCTGTCCGAATACTATGAAAAAATTTCAAGCGATCGTTTGTCCTTCTTACGCGTCCTGAAGACAAAAGCCAAAGCACCTTTACTTGGTGATATTAACAACTTTTCCTGTAATTCGTTTTATTCTGAAAATCTTTGCTCGGCTTGGTTAGTTAGTTAATTTAGCGAATTCAACAAACAAAACTCTCGCTAGATTGACGTGAATAAACAAACAAAGTGAAAAAAAAAATGTCACCAACAACAACGCATATTTGCAAGGTTGCTGATTTTTCATTTGAAAAGGCTCCACTGTCAAAAGTGTTCCTCAGTGTGTCACACGTGTGGTTTGGTGTGTAAGACATCGTGGCGGGCACACTTTTCCTAGCGACTCACCCTTGGATCCCACCCTCTCTAGAAGCGGGAGGGCTCTCGAACTATCATAAGATGCTTTCCCGGACCCAAAAACCACTGAATACAAATTTGCAAAGCAGTAGGTATAGTTCTCATGTTTGGTTGAAATTTGTTTCATTTGTATGAGAGCCCCCCTTTTTAGAGGGAGGAGGGGCTTTGAACCACCATAAAAACATTTCATGCCTTAACAAACTCGTCCATTCCAAATTTGGTTCCATTTGCTTGATTATTTCTCGAGTTATGCAGAAATTTGGGTTCCATTTGTTTGAGAGCACCCCCTGCCCCCTTCCTCCTCATATGACGGAAGAGTCTCAAATCACCATAGAAACATTTCCCTCCTTCAAAAACTTCCACATGCGATATTTGGTTCCATTTCTCTTATTTGTTCTCGAGTTATGCAAGGATTTGCGTTTCATTTGAATAGGTTCCCCCCCTTTCACAAAGGGGAGGGGTCTCAAATCAACATAGAACAATTTTTTGTCTTCAAAAACCACCACATACTAAATTTGGTTCCATTTGCTTGATTAGTTCTCGAGTCATGCAGAATATTGTGTTTTATTTGAATCGGAGACCTACCCCCCCCCCCTCCCCTCCCTTTAGGATGGGAAGGGGTCTCAAACCAACATAAAAACATTTTTTGTCTTAAAAAACCACCACATGCTAAATTTCGTTCCGTTTGCTTGATTAGTTCCCGAGTTATGCAGAATATTGTGTTTTTTTTTGTATGGGAGCCTCCCCTTTTATGACCCCTTAAGAACCCAGCTACCATAAAAACCTTTTTTGCCTTCAAAAACTCACACATGCTAAATTTGGTTTCTTTTGCTTGATTAGTTCTCGAGTTGTGTAGAAATTTGTATTTCATTTGTATGGGAGCCCCCCTTTCTAGTGAAGGGAGGGGTCTCAAACCATCATAAGAACATTCTCCGGCCCCAAAAATCCTTGCATTCACTGTTTCACGCCGATCGGTCCTACCACTCGCGAGTTAAATCGTGACAAAGGAAACCCCAACTCATTTTTATTTATATAGATTTGAAAAAAAATCGATAAAAAAAAAGTTTAGCCCTTTTCAAACGTCAGTCTAGAAAAAAATTGAAGAAACTTAGTACTCAAAGTGGCTCATCCAGTCAAGGTATACACACCCAGGAAGTTTCGTTGTAATCTGAGAGGGTGCTGCCAACATTTGTTCGAGTTGGCGCGAAAACCGTCAGCTGTAACATTTTACTCTGCGGAAGTGTTGGCAGCCTTTGTAAACAAAACGAACACTGTTGCCAAACCGTCGGATTGAATATCCGTATATCTCTGTACTCTGAGGATTATTAGTTTCGATTGTCAATTTTCGATACCAAGTCTCGAGTGCTTTTTCAAACAGACGTATCGGATTTTGTACACAAAGAGGGGAAGTAAGATTCAAACGTAAATTTCTCAAAACTCTCAACACCCTCATGGAAAGTAGCATCACTATCATGTTCGTGAAAAGTTATGCCTTGTGTTGGTGGCCCTAGTTTGAATGAAAGTTGCAAGGGTTTCTTGAATTTAACTTTTGAATCTTACTTCTCCTCTTCGTTTACAAAATCAGATGCGTCTGTTTGAAAAAATACCCGAGAAATGCTAATTTTGCTCGGAATTGGTGTTTTAAAAAAATAGATACATTTGTTATTCTTAAAAGGGTATGTTGAGAAAGATGTATTAGCATACGTTATTGTTTGCTTTGTCGTTACGTTATTTGGGACTTCGTTCCTCAACGAGTTCCGATTTTGTCTGCACTACTGATTCATTAGATGCTTCAGTGGATTAGCAATGGAATGTAACAATATCAATGAAGTATCGCAGAATGTTTCTGGTCTTGAAATATGCCGTAAGATGCTTTGTGCATAAGTACTGATTACACACTGATTTTATCCTCTATACCAGTCAGTGTTTGTAAGACTGCAAACACCAACACACACTAAAGACAAACTCATCCTAGGATTCTGTGGAATCTACTACCAAGAAGAGATATTTTATATGTACCACTGTTCCCGATGGGAGCCCCGCATGCATGAGAGACTGATTGTACTGAAAAGTTGATTCTCCACAGGATTGAAATCCTGCTTGGTATTTCCTGTTAAAAAAGCCTACTGTGCAAGCCCTCACTCTTGTTCTAGAATGTTCGAGATAATTGCTAATGGCTCTTCAATAGCCAGACGACTGTCGGTGGTCGATGTTAGACTGATCAGTATCTGCCAATTCTCTAAAAGCTTTCTGCTCTGCTATTCCTCATGATCAGCAATCTAAACGGGAAAATTACGACCTGTCTACACGCGATAAACTTTGCGTGCCACGTGAGACTGCAAAGAACATTCGTCAGGTTATAAGGTTAATCGAAAATTACCCGTTATCAAACGAGGGTGAAAGGGGATTTGCTTAACTTACAATCTGAACTAATTCATCAAGTCGCAAAATTTGAAATTGTTCTCAAAGAAAACTCAATTGAAAATCATGAGAGTGTACACAGTTTGGTAATGGATTATTGTAGCATTACCCAAAGTCTTACTGTCAATCACATCATAAAACCATTCACCTAAAGAACAGATACTCCTCGAAACTCGGATTCAACTCTCAATCAACGACCGCAATCCAGCGGGAATTGACACCTCCTTCCCAGAAGGAAGTGAAACAAAAACATTCCATCAATCGTCCGCCGTCGGTTCGACCAGCCCAGAAACAAAACCGTGTCCGAATCGTGTATAGCAAATGGAACACAAAATTCCTCACCACCACTGGGACTTCACTCCGTTCTACTTAGTGCTTTTTATTCTTGTTGTTCCTTCCAAGAGTGGAAAATCAATATCTCAGCTTCTCCGTGCCGGCTGCTTTGACACGGCCATTCTCTGCTCAATAAAAACAAAATTTCAACGATTCCCGATGTTACCCCATAAAATATTTAAACTCAAACCCCGGCCAGCCCTAGCTAGCAACACATTGAGCATGCCATACAATCTCCGTCTTCTCGGTTTGACCGACGTAGATTCAATTTATTATTAATGGCCCTTGGAAACGTTCTCGCTATTCAATAATATTTGAAACCCAACTTGCTTGAACACTTACCGCTCTGGCGTCGACTCCCGGATTTACGCCCGCACCGACCAGCAACAGCAACAGCCCACAGAAAACCGCCAAACTCTTGAACCTCATCGCCATCATCGTCATGCTCGACACAGTTTATGCCTTCAGATTAGACTTCCCGCACAACACCAAAGCAGAGACCACACGAACACAACACTCCCTCTGCCGCCTTATCGAAGCAAGCGTGTCGCCAAACTCGCCGTTGTCTTCCCTTCCTAAATCCTGAACAAGATCCTGAGATCACCAATTACCGCACCGAAACTCAAATGAACCGCAAAAGGAAAATCACTTAATCAACTTCACTTCCTTCACGTTCACTTGTTATTTTTTCTTCTTCTTCTTTGAAACCACTACACACCCGAGATTCACTTTCGCCTTGGCGATGACTACGACACCGGATTCTGCACTGGAAAGCAAGAATCAATCACGAGGAAAAACCTTCCACCCGTACACGCACACGAAACGCGGTGTTGCCTATCCTGCAGGGGCCGTCCCGAAGCACGCACGTACGACGGTTCTTTACGTAATACCCGTGGGAATGGACTGTTCCTGCCTGCCTCGGATTACAGTGAAGACTGGAGCCAGATATCCCAAAACAACCGGAAGCAGCGAAATCCTCCAACGACCGTTCCGCTCGACATTCGCAGTCAGATTGACGCCTCGGCGATGCAAGATGAATGCTTTTTACCTTTGATTTTCCCCCGAATCTCTCCCAAGCGCTCCGAAACAGCTGAGCAGGCACAAAACGCTCTCCTCGGCTCTCATCCCGCCAGCAGCGTGTTGTTATTCTGTTGCATACCGCACAGGCGCAGAATGCGGGGGCTTCCTCAAGGTAAATATTTTCAAAAATAACCTTCACACTGAGAGGTGAGCGAATTCGCCTCCACGCGGTACGGTGGCGATTGATGTGTGCGCTAGTGTGTGTGTGTGTTTGTTCGTCTGCTGCAATGACGAAGGCGAAATAGGAATGGGTGGATGCTTTTCGCCGACCCAGTTTTCCACGTTCTTTTGTTTTGTTCCGGATGTTCTGGATGGTGGCACAGACGGACGTTTGTGGCGGGAATTTCAGCATGAACGGCGAATGTGGTCAGGTTGCTTTAGCGTGCAATGGGCCATGAATTTTTATTTGAAATAACACAGTTCAAGCAAAACAATGCATTAGGTCCTAAGTAACATTGAGAGATTCTCTTCTTCGACTTTCTCTTTCGTTAATAGCTTGTCTATTAAACGATTTGCTGATGTTTTCAACGTACTGGATCCCTTATCACACTTTATACTACCGTACTGTATATTGAAAATAGTAAAACAGGATTTTACATACCCGTAGGAACGCAAAGAGAAAGTCGGTATTCACTATTATATGATATTGCATTTGTAAATCGCGTGCAAAAGAGTCCATTATTCTAACATTCCCCACGAGGTTTTACCAACGAAGAATGCTAAGATGGAACAGTTGAAACAAATATTTTTTCATTTCAGTGTCCTTTTTAAAAATTAAAAACGGTCCCTTTCGACTGAGCACTCCCCAGTAAACGGGCTGACAGATTTTGTTATCCTTATGCCGTTTCCTGGTTGTGCAAACAAAGACCAAAGTACTTTTAAAATAAGGTAAAGTATATTGCCAAATGTCATAGTATTCTCACATACGCGCTCATTCGAGCATACTCAATGTTAAGTAAATTTTACTCAATTTTATAAATATATCTAAAACGTCAAATGCTGAGTAATCGTATTTTATGAAGTTGATTTAATGTTTTTCAAAACACAAGAAAACTGCACTAAACTCAATTTTGAGATAGCTCCATGTTATTTTTTTCAATAATATAAAATGGGTCTGATAACGTCGTTCTCAATTTGCGCTTTGGAAGATAATTTAAAATCTAAATTGTATTCGAAAATTAATAACCAGTGGCAACATGGATCAGATAGCAGCCACTGTAGATGCGGGAACGTATCTTAAACAAACTTAGCTGTTTTACATTTACAGGGACTTGTTCATTTTTAATAGTATATTACATTACAAATAAACCAAAAATTATCGAAACTCTTTCTGGCGTATGAATCGAGACCAGTCTATAAAGAGTTTATTGGAAAACTGCCTTTTATGCAATGCGTATAAATTTATTGGTGTTTAAAATGGTAAGCGAGCATTTCACCCTTGCCTTCCCAAGTAACCACAAACATTATATTATTGCACTTATGCAACCCAAAATCTACATCATTAATGCGGAATTGCATCAATTCATCAGTTGTCATGTAATGAAGCGTTAGATTAGCTTTTAGAATATAGTGATGCATTACCAATGCAATAATGCTACTTTAGTAATGCATAAGACATTATAAAAGAAATAGAATAATAAAATATATAGTATTAGTTCGGTCTTAGTGTGGCCCTTTTCAGCTTTAACCCAACTTCAATGATGCACTAGACGTAATGCATCTGACCTTTATATGCATGCTATTACAGCCTTGGGGTAACTTGGGTTGTCACTTGATTTTACAAATGTAATAATCGAGCCACAAACTCTTTACTATTAAAACATAATAAACATATTATACTAACACATTATAGAGCATGCTTCGGCATTACCAACAATCAATGTGCAACTAGCAATTGGTTCACTGTTGGAGAACCCCTAGTTTCGAAGTACACCTTACAGTCTGCACCTTGCCATGCATACTTGCGCTTTTCTGTACCTTTTGGTACAAGTATCTTTGTTTTTGTTTTGATTCGCTAAGTTAATTTGACAGAATATTTGAGGGTGTATTGGTGTGACTTGTGGACTTAGGGGCGCATCATTAAGCTTGGGACTGAGCTTGGGACCGATGTGCTAGTACTTACTGAGCCAAGAAAAAAAATCGTATTTGTTCGGGACCTACTGGTCTTAGAGTTAGTCTATGGCATTACTGAGGATCAATGGTTGGGACCTATGCCATTGACCATTTGATCAAATAAACAAAAGTTATTTCTGCATTCAAATAGTTGCCAAATTCTGTATTTTTATTCTTTTCACCCACACATTATTTTTATCACGGAACCGATAAAGGCCGGCCCATTGACTACTGATTGTAGTAGCTATGAGAGTATAGGTAAGAGAATAAAGAATATCGTATTAAAGGGTGATACGGTCAAAATTTGGTCAAGGGAAAACGCGTGTAAATCGGTGAAATCGTTTATTTAAAAAATCAAATTAAATTTCTTTTTCAAGTTCAATTAGTATAAAATTCAGGAAAAATATTCAGTTAGGCTTCCGCTTTTCCAAATCCGAATTGCCGGGCCTTACGCTTGACCCCTGCCATCAGATTTTGTACAGCCACCTTGTCCACCTTCTTCGCCGCAGAAAGCCAGTTTGCCTTGAACTGCTGCTCGTCCTTAGCAGTTTTTTTGGTCTTCTTTAGGTTCCGCTTGACAATAGCCCAGTATTTCTCAATTGGACGGAGCTCTGGCGTGTTGGGAGGGTTCTTGTCCTTGGGAACCACCTGCACGTTGTTGGCGGCGTACCACTCCATGGCCTTTTTACCGTAATGGCAAGATGCCAAATCCGGCCAAAACAGTACGGAAAAACCGTGTTTCTTCAGGAAAGGCAGCAGACGTTTATTCAAACACTCTTTCACGTAAATTTCTTGGTTGACAGTCCCGGAAGCTATGAACAGGTACAGATGGCTTGCCAAACCAGATATTTCTTTGCGAACTTTGACAGTTTCGTGTGCTTGAAAATATCTGCTACCTTTCCCCTTCCTTTTGCCGTATAAAACTCCTGTCCCGGAAGCTGCTTGTAGTCGGCTTTGACGTAGGTTTCGTCGTCCATTACCACGCAGTCAAACTTCGTCAGCATCGTCGTGTACAGCCTCCGGGATCGCGCTTTGGCCGTCGTATTTTGTTTATCATCGCGATTTGGAGTCACTACCTTCTTGTAAGTCGATAGTCCGGCTCGTTTTTTGGCTCGATGCACGGTTGTAGACGATACACCCAGCTTATTTGCGGCATCTCGGAGAGATAGGTTAGGGTTTCGCTTGAAACTACCGGCAACTCTCTTTGTCGTCTCAGCGGCTTCCGGTTTTCGATTTTCCCCCGATCCAGACTTCCTGGCTGTCGACAAACGTTCCCCAAACACTTTAATTACATTTGTAACGGTTGATTTGGCAACTTTTAGCGATTTTGCCAACTTTGCGTGCGACTAGCTTGGATTTTCGCGATGCGCGAGCAAAATTTTGATACGCTGCTCTTCTTGCTTGGACGGCATTTTGACAACTGAAGAGTGAATTCCAAAATCAAAATAAGAGCAACATTCTACACACACACACCTTCAAAATGAGGGGTGTTCAGGTTTTTTAAATGCAAAATTGAAAGAAATACGTCAAGTTGATATTGACCAAATTTTGACCGTATCGCCCTTTAAACAAACAAATACATACATTTGTGTTTTGTTTGGCTAGTTTTCAACCCTGTTAAGAGTAGATGTTTAAATATCGTAATAAACAAACGTAAAGTGAGTAGTTTCATTTGTTTGTATTTTATTCGTATGACTATATTTCATGACTACTGAAAGTGAATGTGTAAAGCCTAAGGAAACACAGGAAACGCCTGGATTTCATACCTGCTTTGCTACATAGGTAGCACAGACCTGTCCGTTCAAACTGGTTTGAGTGTGGATGAGGATATGTTATGAGAATATGTATTACATGACACACATACACTAGAATACCGGAATGTGTCAAGAACTATGATTCGTGATTCACTCCGCTAACGTTGTAGAAAGTAGACGCGTTTTGTAAAGTGGAATTGAAGTAGAAAGAAAAATGGAGGTGCAAAATCAGGAAGAAGGATACGACACTGATTTCTGTTTTATTTTGGTTGTTAAATAAAATGACATTCGATGGTGTTTTTTTCAAAAGGTCTTCAATGATTTTTATAGCTACCGCAAAAGATAGAATAATAATCATTTTCAAAAATTTCTGTTTTCATATATATGAGTAAGTTTAACTCAAAACTAAATATATAAGGATTAGGAATTTTTTTTTTATGATCGTATAGGTTTGGTCCGAAGGGTCTCATATTGTTACGAAACTTTGTACACTCGTAGATGAACTAAAAAAATCAAGGTTGACAGTTTTTTCTGGAAAACGTCAATGGAAGTTTTCCAATTTCCACGAATTTCATTAAATAATATTCCATTTGATTATTTCGCAAGGAAGATTGACATTTCACCAACACTGGAGCAGACGTCCAAATTACTTTCGGTCAAAATGGCAAAAATTAGTTCTGGTCTACAAGCTAAAAAAAAACCTTTTGTGAATTATGGAAAATTTTGAAAAATCTTTTCTTGTTTATTAATTTATATGCTTTTTATCGAGTAATGCCCGAAAAACAATGGGCCCGTCATTCGTTTTCATACCAAATTAAAAAACTCAATTGAGGGTACGTTCGGTTCTTATGTTTTTGAGTTAAAGTTACTCAAATGTGAGTGAAACCGGATGGCAAACAAACAACCATGTTTGTTATGAGAAATATCAAATATCAGCGCTAATTGACTCAAAAGTATTCAGTAATAACATATTTCTCCAATCAATTTGTATACTTATGTAACGTACAAGAGTTACTTAATACCTTCATACAAAAATTCAAGCAAAAAGCATGCGTTTGGCTGACTTTTGAATCGAAACTGCTTAAATTTCATGCATTTCTGAAGACACTTCATAATTCTTTTTTGCTCTTGCTTTTTCGTACCACTACATAGACATTGCAGCAAATATAATACCTTGTACTTTATATACGTTGGAAACAGACATCACACTGACGTTTCTCTGTGTCAATCTTGACAATTCAAGATCTGTTCAAAAATTACGATACATGAAATGAAAGGGACCGAGGGTCGATCACAAATTACGTTTGCGATTTCTTAAAAGCACACGAGTATGTAATCGTTTATCGTTGGTTTTACTTGCTCTCAACCTGGTATACTAGAAACGCTTCCAATGTTAATTCAGAACTTTCTATGCTTATACAAATGCTTGCATTGGAATGATGTGTGGCAAGCACAATGACAAAGACTGTTCAACCTGGACTCTTGTTTGCTTTTGGGTTAAGGTAGAAACTTTATGGGAAATTATGAATTTTATATCAGTAAGTGTGGGTGAGCGTATTCTATCAATCGTATTATGGAAGAAATCTGTTTGCAACAATATTTAAAGAGAGCATTGAAAGCAGCTTTCATCTGGAATCTAGAAAGTGATAGCGATCCAGCAACCCTAAAATGTCTGGAGAGTCACGCCCTTTCCGATTTTGCTTTCACATACTGGGTTCGGCAATGGAAGTGCTACATTGAAACAAATAGAAAATTAATTAAAACAAAAGCCTTTTTATTAATTTATTCAACTTCACTTGAAAACAAATCACTTTTTAAAAATTCACTGGTCAAGTTCAAGTTGTTCGCCCTTGAGTTTAACCACTTGCCGCAAACGATAGAGGAACACGTCGTACTAGACTCGCAGGTGCTCTTGTGTTATTTCTTCCCAGACTGCCGCCAGACTTTGCTTCAGGACTGCCACCTTCGTATTTTCTAGAGCATACTTCGGCCTCCAACATACTCCAGACAGCGAAGTTCATAAGGTTGGTTTTTCTTCGCATTGTGAGCCGCCGCCGAGTCCTGTTGGCAAAAGTAATCCCTGGATACAAAATAACGACGTGCTCACGCTATGATCACGTTCTGTAGAACTAGTTATGCGTTTCAGTTGATCTTAACTTCTTCAGGTACAATAATCAGTGGAGTCCCACCACCACAGGTAATCCCGACCAACACCATCACCGATGCTGGTTTCTGTCGCCTGGCCTGCCGTCAGCACGTCGGCAGGGGTTCGTGATCTTTCTGGCAACCAAACTCTATCGTCCTGCTTATTCTCGAACTGCTGTGCAGTGAAAAGTTTCTCGTCGATGAACACGATATTCTCAAACCTTCGTTCCAGGGCCCTCTTAAGCAGCACCTTCGCTATTTTTTACCCGTTCTTGTTTCTGCTCATCGAAAGGTCCAGAACCTTATGGATCTTATAGGACTTGGTCTGAAGTTTATCTTCCAGGATCCGACGGAGACTTCGATCAGATACATTGAGACCCTCCGCAAATTAAGTGGTTCTACGCCGAGGATTTCTCTTAAGGCGCCTCTCTACGTTCTTCATCATGCAAGGTATCACCACGTCTCCCACCATACCATTTTTCGGTACTTACGGTCTCCAGATATCTTTTTATTGTACGGTGCACAAAACTTCTGCACATATGCAAATCGGACAGCTCACGAACTATGTCCTTCTTCCGTTTTCCAGCTGGGAACAAGGCATTCACAGCACTATGTTTCTGTTTGAAAGTCATTTTTACGGATAACATTCAGTTTCAAAAAATCATACATCCACTGACAGCCGGTCGACAATACAATTTCGTATGCAACGTAATAGTTTTTTTTATTATTATTATTTACGACACTTTACACCTGAGTGCATTCGTGTCGGTGAACGTAATAGTGACTGTTGAAATAATGTAGCAGTCTGATTTCCGGACCCTGTGCAATAAGCCCCCCATGTAAACATAGCCGATATAATTTGGATAAGGGTACTGTAACTTAGTATTGTTTGAAAATACGATTTTTATAATATATTTTTAATCAGATTGATCTCACCAATGCCCACCTTCAAAGAAACACTAGCTTGTTCATTTGTAAGAATGGAAATTTTATTTAAATGGAATAACGAAATATTGGTTGATTTTTTTTTATTCGCGAAAACGACGCAGCAAAAGCAAAACACGTCGGTTTCAAAGCACGGCTTGCTGAGATCCACTTATGTACTGTGTGTAGCTAAAACTCTTTCTTTGGTAATATAGATTAATGTCGAAATAGAGACGATTAACATAAAATGGGTCACATCATCCTGTCAACAAGCATATTAACGCTTGCATTATAAAAAAAAGAAACATTTTCAGATGGATGAAAATTAAACCTTAAGAAATGTCAACACAAAGCAAAATTTCATTGATTCCTGTATTAATTCAAGGTTTTACATAATTGACTCCACTCGCTGACGAGTACACTAATGACAGCTGCCGGATTCTTGGCCATTGCGGTCGAAAAAAAAAAGATGTTGGCATATTGTCCAACTCTCAGGTCTCCTTAGGGAACGTCCATTAATTACGTCACGCAAAAAATGACTATTTATACCCCCCTATGTCTAGTTTTTTGTATGGACCTTCAATTTTCTTTGTATGGATCGTCACGTTTTCTCAAACCTACCATCACCCCCTACTACGTGACATAGTAAATGGACCTTCCCTTATTGACCAGTTCCTTTTCGTTTTTTACAACGAAATTGTTGGAATAGATCTTCCGCGTCACGTTCATCCAGAAATATTCAATTGAGCGCAGTTGAGGCCCGTTGGAGGACAACTGGGATCGTCTCCTCCAGCGACCGCGTCGCGTTATATGGCTAGACCAGATCCGTCCAAACACGACATCGTTCTTCGGGTGGTTTTTCTTAATTAAGGTCGCAACTTCTAACATGTCCCGAATAAAAGTCAAGACCACACCGAACTTTTGGTTCAATGCGCGGAAGGTTTTCGCCACCATCCTGCCTTCTTCCACTTCAGCGCTTACTGCACCTTCCGGTCACACAAGACCATCTGACGGTCGGATGCCGGCTTGCGCTCGATGTTCTCACCTTTCTCCAGCAGCATTAGGATCGTGTTTATGGCTGCGACCGGCCGACAAAAAGTGCAGCAGGATGACAATTTTTTTCGCTCGGAGGTGGTTATTACAAACCATTGACGTCTATATAAGGTCTGGCGCAGTAACCACAACAATATAAATGAAATGAGCAAAATTCGCTCTTGACACTAATACCACTGCACTCCTTGCGCACGCTACTGTTTACATTATTTTTGTTTCCAATACAAGCAGTGCGTTGCCCCAGACCTTATATAGACGTCATTGATAACAAACCACCGAACGTACACCTCCGTTCTATTCTACTCAGTGACTGATCCATCCAGTGATCCACTTTTTACGAAAATTGAGTAACATTTTTGTGTGAGAAAAACCGAAAGGAGCTGTCATTATTTTCTGTACATAGCCTACTTACATTTAAGAATCATTCTACGATGGACCTAGATGGCAGTATAATCGCATGAATAATCGGTGAATTTTGCCTCTTTTCATATACAAGCGTTATTCCTGTACAAATGGTATTCCATAAGGTTAAAGTTTCAAGAATGAGCAGCAATAGCAAAGTGTTCGAAGTCTGCTGTTTACAAAACCTTTAAGACGTATGGTTAAACTTTTCTCATATAAAGGTCGAACACGAAATTATTGCGACACATTCAACAGGGCATAACTTGTTTACCATTGGGTAAAAATCAACCAAATTTTGCATACTTTCTCATTGATGTGTATTGTTTACATGCTGTCAAACTCGAAGTCGTGTTTTTCGATTCAACGAAAATGGAGGTGAACCAACGCGAGTCGAGAGTACAAATTCTCTCCAAACACCTGGAATTTCCTGACCTGTCGCACCGGCAGTTGGGAAAAATGTTGAACATTCACCATTCAACCGTCTCCAGACGTTGGACCACGGCAAAGGAGCTGGAAGAAAACCGGGACCGGAGAACAAAAAGACGGAGGGAAAGGTGAAGCGGATGATTAAAGCAAATCCCAACGTCTCAAGCCGTGATTTGGCTAAAAGATCCGGCATGTCGCAGAGCTACGTCCAGAATGCAAAGAAGAGAGCTGGACTACATCATACAGGGTACAGAACTTCCCAAACCGCGATGAGCGGCAAACAAATCGACGGCTAAAACTTCGGGCACGGAAGCTCTACGGAGAAGATGCTGACAAAAATGGCTGCTGTGTGATGGACGACGAAACGTATATAAAAGCCGATTTGTAAAGCAAATTCGGGGTTGAAGTTTTTCACCGGCAAGATCAAGCTCTATGTGGACGACAAATTTAAGAAGAAGAAAATGTCTAAGTTCGCCTCCAAATATCTCATTTGGCAGGCCATCTGCTCTTGCGGACTGAGGAGTGAGCCTTTCGTGACAAAGGGCACAGTAAATGGCGAGATCTACAAATCTGAGTGCCTCGAGAAGCGCCTTTTGCCGTTCTTGCAGCAGCACGACTAAACTCCGCTATTTTGGCCAGATTTGGCATCATGCCACTATTCTAAAAGTGTCCTGAAGTGGTATGAGGCCAATTCTGTCCATTTTGTTCCAAAGGACATGAATCCGCCAAACTGTCCGGAGCTGCGCCCGGTGGAGCAGTACTGGGCAATGATGAAACGGGAACTTCGGAATATCAAGAAGACAGTCAAAGACGAGAAGGACATGTTAAGAAAATGGAAAAAAAAACTGAGAAACTGGTACCGGATGACACTGTAAAGACTTTGATGGAGGGCATCAAGCGAAAATGCGTTCAATTTTTCACTCAAGGCTCCATCGATTAACTTTTTTTTTTGATTTTTGAAGTAAATATATGTATAAAACTACCCTAAAATTTTGGTTTGATTCAAAACATTATAAGAAAATTGGCATGACATTTTCGGTGTCGCAATAATTTCGTGTTCGCCCTTTAGACCAACCGAAATCAAGACCCAGCAGGCCGAAAAAAAGGTGCTGACAGAAGTGCATCGTTTGAAGTTAAAGAAATCGTATTTTGGTCGCGAAATGGTCAAAAAGCTAAGTATAAGTATCGGAGCTGTGCAAAATTTGATCAAGCGTAACTTATAGAAAGAAAAAAAGCACCTTAAAGAATGGATAATTGGAAAGCATAACCGAAAACAAAATCACTAAGCTATTACAACCTTCTTCTGAAAGAGCATAACCGACACATTTTCATGGACGATGAAACTCACGTTGTATTAGATACCAGTAAACTTCTAGGTGCCCAATTTTACAACGCTGTGCAGAACAAGGATGTACCCGATCATCTACGTTACATTAGAACTGAAAAGTTCAGAAAGAAGTTGTTGGTATGGCCAGCGGTTTGCTCTTGTGGCATGAAGCGTTCTTGGTAGCTCAACTCGACAAAGATTTTTCATTGGGGCCTAATTGAAAAACGTAAACAATGGCTTTTTCCGCGAATATTCACCATTTCATCCATTTCGAAGAGGAAGAGTTCATCTATTCGATAGAATTGGAGGCTTACATGGGTAGCCTTTGTGCCACGGGAAGTATACGGAACAAGCCATTGTATACGTTTGTCAGTTAAGCCCTAATGATAAATCTTTGTCGAACTGTGCTCCTACCGACAGAGCTATCTGAGGCCCCTTGGAGAACCCATAGAACTTCTGAAATTGCTAAGAAGCACCAGGAGAACTGTCCCATAGCAGGCAAAGATCAAGGACACACGGGATTAAGTCCCTAGCACTTCGAAATTTTCTGAGCACACCTCAAATACACTTAGGACTTCAGGCGTGAAATTTTCAAGAATCGTTTGCTCCACTGCATCCATTGGTTGGCAATTTGAGCGTTGTTTGTTTCGAAAGTCGTGAAGTGATAATTAACCTAACCTATAAATCATATAGAAAAAGGACTTCCTCCAGTTTCACCTTAAACGTCGCTACTTAAAAAATAAAACTTTGTGATGCTCGTAGAACTTAGACGTAGAACTTCCAAGAAATGCTTGAATCATTTGTGAATTCCGAACTACTTTCAAGCTCTAGTAAGTAAAGAAAACTACAAAATATTTCCTATCTTGGTAAACCACTTTGTTCGACGGCTGATGGTCGGGCTGGCCTTTGCTGTAGACAGGAGTCGAAGGGAAATCTTCTTCCAGCAACTGATGCAATTCGGGATGAGGGCGCCGAACTGCTGCCACCTAGAAAAGATGAAGCTCCGCGTGCACAGAAACAGAAGCGTTCACGAAAATGAAAACGGACCTTGAACTAGTTCACGTTTTCATGATTTTTGCTCGAAAACGTGAGCTAGTTCCCGGTTACGTGATTGAGTTCACGGTCTATTTTTACTTGTTCTCAAATTCATGACTGCCGTTCACGGATCTGGGCACGGATTTTTTTTTTATCTTGACAGATACGCGTATTTCGTCTACAATGTGCAGACTTCTTCAGTGTCTCGTACTAATAACTCGACTTAAAGAAAACCTTCGCCACCTGCCGTATATATACTATTTTCTAAATACAAAATGTTAACCCATTATTATTTTGGTTTATACCTATCATAATATTATTTTGTTTATACCTATCATTAGTCAAAAACAAATGTTCTCAATATCTACCTCACTTTTTCTCCTATACCTTACCTAATTATTGTGTAGCAGAGGGTGCTCCGCTACGTTGGCTTTGTTGTCGCTTGGGTAGTAAGTTGAAGAGCCATGTGTAACCGTTGCCTTGTTCAGTAGATTTGTGTACTGTTTTTTGTTCATTTCTAAGCTTTCTGCGACGTCTAATTTCCAGGGTGTAGATGTAGTCCGTAATATTGTGATGTCATTCGTCTTTGTGTGATTTTCCATGAAGATGTGTTCTGCGGCTGTTGATTTGAAGTTATGTGA